>CAUYRH010133380.1:0-83882 GCA_963574655.1 Perodicticus potto
TGTTTTCACATAGTAAATGAGAAAATATCATGAATGTTATATCAATCAGGTTGATAAAAATATCTCCGATTGTATGTGAAGCCCACACACTGTACTCCATGACTGAATTATTGTACACAGCTATGACTCAATAAAAAATAATTTAAAAAAAAAAGAAAGAAAATTATATTTTCTGATAGAAAAATAGGTATGACTTGGTCTATTGGGCAACAATGCCTTTCTCAATTAGGTTAATAACCAACATGAATTTATTACTTAATTCTGCTTATCTCAAATTTAAAAACTATATTTAGTACATGATATAAAAGCATTTTATTAAAGATATGATAGTGGCAAAAATATATTGAAATTAGTATTCTCAAACTTTACATATATGTACAACAAATGAAATGCCACTTTTAATAGCCATGATGAAATCATTTCATAAGTCTTGATAATTACATTTGGACTACCTCCCAGAATTGGGGGGAAAAATTTTTCGATGGTTTAATAAGTGAATATCGAATAATTTTGTGAGTTAGGGTTTGTTTTCCCCAACTCTTGACTTTCAAAAAATAAAAAATAAAAACCCTGAAGCAGATCCTAACAGAGTTGTCTGCCAATTGCCAACTTAAAAATAGTTTATAATACGTACTGTGTCAGAGGCCATTTAAAAACCAGAAACCAAACTAGATATTTCAAACAGGGGAGATTTAATAGGAGGAATTGGTTTCACAGATGTTAAATCAATAAGAGCAAAAAAGGAAGTTAATTAAACAGTGGCAAAGCAACGGGGGAGGGTCAGGAACCTGCAAAAACAAACCTCCTGTCCCCTGACCCACCCACCCCCATTGGCATGCAATTTACATCCCTCAGAGATAAGGACAGAAAACAGTTACAACTTCAGGGGTTGAAGGAATAAAGGATAGACATAGGGTTTACCAAAACCTATGAAAGGTATGAAGGATGGCGTCCAGAGAGAAGGCTGCAGAGGAGATGTTCGGGCTGGGGAAGAGTGACCCGCCTGTACCGGGCTATAGGAGGTGGCCAAATTCCACAGCTTGGTTGGAAAGTTAGGGTCCTTTGTTACAAAACTCTGAGGGCGGGGCTGGCCAGTACCTTTATGTCTTTGTTTAAGGAAGAGAGGAGGTGAAAGGGTTTGTGTGTGGCAGCCCTGGGCTCCCAACAACCTAGAGGCTGAGAATCAGAAAGGGTAACCTTGCTACCTGCCCCAGCTGGGGTAGAAACCCCTCGGGCATGAGACTACTTTAACCACCATGAGACCTCCCAGGGGGACGTGCAACAGCAGGGCTGGTTTGGACAGCAAGGAAGTAGGAAACAGGAAGGATTCCCTTTTTCTCTTCTGCCTTCTTGGCTTCCCCACTGGACGCCAGCAGGCAGGAGAGTCTGGGAATTTGTTGAATCCCTGCCCATCAGTAAATGAAAGTAAATACTCACGTAACAAAACTGTGTTCTAGTCTACTCATTTTTTTTCAGATTAATATGAGTGTACAAGTGATTAGGTCACATTGTTTGTGTTTGTTAAAGTCCAAGTTGCAGTTGGTAAGCGCCCTTCCCCAGGGGGTGTGCTGTGTCCCCTTACACTGTGTCCTTTAGGTGAGAGCTCCCCAATTCCCCTCCCTACCTCACTCGCCCTTCTCTCTCTTCCCCTAATCCTCCCCACTTGAATTTAATTGTGTTTTCCTTTCAAGTGGCTGTGTGGTTGTTTATCTATTGGTTTCATGTTAGTATTGACTACATTGGATACTTGCTTTTCCATTCCTGTGATACTTTACTAGGGAGAATGTGCTTCAACTTCATCAGGTTAACCCAAGAAACGTAAAGTCACCAGCTTTTGTAAGGCTGAATGGTATTCCAAGGTCCGCATATACCATAGTCTATTAATCCATTCATGGGTTGATTTGCACTTGCTTTGATTCTACATCTTGGTGATTGTAAATTGAGCTGCAATAAACATTCCGGTGCAAATGTCCTGATGGCAAAACAATTTTTTTCCTCTGGATCAGTGGTTCTCAACCTTCCTAATGCCTCGACCCTTTAACACAGAAGATGTCATCACGCTGGGTACTCGTCTGCGGGCAGACCCTTCTCCAGGTGGATGGAGGAGGGGCGTCTCCATTCCTAAGACCATCAGAATTGGAGGTGGAGACCAACAGGTTGAGAACGGCTGCTCGAATAGATACCCAGTAATGGGATTGCAAGATCAATTTGGAGGTCTACTTAGAGTTCTTTGAGGATTCTCCATACTTCTTTATTAGTTTATTTCTTTATTAGGCTGTATTAGTTTGCAGTTCCACCAGCAGTGGAAAAGTGTTCCCTTCTCTCCACATCCACACCAGCATCTGCGGCTTTGGGACTTTGTGATGTGGGCCATTCTCATTGGGGTGAGGTGATAACTCGGGATGGTTTTGATTTGCATTTCTCTGAGGACTAGGGATGATGAGCATTTTTTTCATGTGTTTGTTGGTCACTCATCTGTTATGTTATAAATGGGATTTTGTCCTTTTCTTGATGATTAGCTTGAGTTCTCTGTAGGTTTTAGTTATCAGCTCTTTGTCAGATCTATAGTGTGTAAATATCTTTTCCCATTTGGAAGGTTGGCTGTTGGCTTTAGTTGTTGTGACTTTAGCCATGCAGCTTTCTAGCTTAACTATGTCCTGTTTATGTATTTTTGGTGTTGCTGCGACTGCCACAGGGGCCTTTTTCATAAAATATTTTCCCAGGCTGATATCATCAAGAGTTTTTCCCCATACTTTCTTCTAGAATTTTTACCTTTTCATGTCTTAAATTTAGATCTTTTATCCAGGGATAGTCATTTTTTTGTTGAGGTGGTGCTGGTTTCAGTTTTTTATGTGTGGCTCACCAGTTCTCCCGGCAGTATTTACTAAATGGGGCTTCGTTCCCCCAATGTATGCTTTTGTTTGGTTCACCAAAGATCAGATGCCAAGATGCATCTGGTTTCATTTCCAGGATCTGTATTCTATCCCATAGATCAACATCTCTTTTTTGTGCCTATTCCATGCTATTTTGATCACTATAGCCTTGTAGTATAACCTGAAGTCTGGTAACGTGATGCCTCCAGATTTATTTTTATTTCTTAGAAATGTATTGGCTATTCAGGGTTTTTTCTGGTTCCATATGAAATGAAGTCTACTCTTTTTTAATCAGTAAGGTTTATAATCAAATAGAAATTAGTATTGAGTTGTTCATTATTCTATAAGTTATATTTACTCACAAGTACTTGAACTAGTTAGAGGAAATTTAAAAATTTATCTCACCAAGGGATCCATTTTTAATTTTAAAAAGTTAACAATTATTTACCAACATTGGTCATTTACTTATGGCATTTAATTAATTTTGGAATAATAATTTAATAATGACTTTCATGTAGAAAAAGAAAATTTATTATGTAAAGCCCTATTGCCACTAGAAATTTAATTTCAACTTATATGTACATATTAAGTTTGCAGAGAATTATGAAGGAGTAATCAATAGAAGTACATTACATTAGGAAAAGATTATGTGGGAGAAATGGGATTGAATGTAAGTTTAAAAAGAAAAATGAATGATTTTTAAATGTTTGATTATTGAAGAGAAAGCATATGACTATTCCTGTATTTTTCAATTATGTTTTGTCAATAAGTTATTGTGTTTAAATGTCTTGGATACACTTAAAAACATTTGTTGGATACATGTAAATATTGAAACAATCATTATTTACATTATGAAATGGTATTATTTGCAGCTACTTAAAATTATGATGAAACACTTTAGATGTCAATCTAAAACTTTACGAGAGACTACATAGGCTTTTTTTAGTTTAGGAGGTAAATTAGCAAAAATTCAAAGTCCACAGAAGTAAAGTGTTGATATGATTCTCTTTTTATCCCTTTCTGGCTTCATCTCCCTTGCCCCTCACTCCCACCCCCCAATCTTTCCTTTTCTACCCCAATGTCTCCTAAATCTTTTTTATTTAAAAAAATTATTTTGCCTACCCCTCTTATTTTTTTCCCACATGCAGAGTCTATTCAATGGATACAATGTGTCATTCCATCACTTGAGAAATTCTATTACATCACATAACCTATTTCTCCTTGGAGTTTCCTCCCACGGGGAAGCTTTTGACCTTAACATTGACACGTTATAACTTCATAAATGAAACTGTCCCAAGAAAGTGAAATGCTAAAATAGAACAAGTATTAACAAGTATGAGAACATTTTAATGTCCTTGCAAAGCCAAGATCTTTTAAATACCTTCTCCAGAAAATGAGATAAGGAAATTAATCCTTCAAGAACAGATTACTGGAATAATCAGGAGAAAAATGAGTTGTTCTGTTAAGTAACTTGGCAGTTAATTAGCTTCAGTACCTGCCTCAGTCCACCCACCTCTGCTTGCCAAACAAGAATTATCTAAAGAAGGTAAGAAGACGATAATTTCTAGAACTCCCTCACCCAAGAGGCAACCATACCTTAAAATGGGTAAATGCCCTTTACATTAAGGAATTTTAAAATACTTATCTAACTCTCCTGATGTCCAAACGATTTATTCAGTAGAATTTTACACTTAAACATTTGGCGGCTAAAACATAGTTGTCAACAATAGCAACTATCAATTTACAAACTACTTGTATGCTGGGATAATAAATTTACTCAAAACTGTGTGAAAGAAAATATAAGTATTTCTTATATTGTAAGAAATATATTTCTAAACTTTCTTTACAATAAAAGATAATAAATTTACTCAAAACTGTGTGAAAGAAAATATAAGTATTTCTTATATTTTAAGAAATATATTTCTAAACTTTCTTTATAAAAATAAAAGTAAAACTATATTACTTTAAAAGCCAGGCAAACAGTTTGTTCTCCATAGACAGCTATACCTGGAAGCAGGTAAGAAACACTTCACACCACATCTCATGTACAGAATGTCATTCTTAAAAGATTCATCTTGTGATACCACAACAGGTAATTTCTCCATCACATTTTCTCTTCATCTCATCCAAATAGGGAGATCAGATGCTTTGATGCCTAGACTATACAATCTTCACCAGGAGCAAAAGGTGAAATGGTGGCAGGGTCTGTAATTCATTTCATTATAATCACATTTCATTGCCTGTGGCTTCTCCAATAATTAAAAGCACAGTGTCAGTATTAAACAAGAGCTTTGAGAAAATGTCAGATCCCTCACCAAAGAAACATCAAATTAGAGCAGGAAAGACTATCAAAAGTTTGCTCCCTGAGTGAAAACAGGAATATATACGCATCTAGAGTTGTAAAGTGGAATTATTGGTGCCAAGATTTTAAGATTTTGTTCATTTTAGGTCAAAATGGGAATATTAAGAACAGTCTTTGTCAGATACATCTCTGGCGGATAACATTTCAGTATTTGTTAAATGAATAAATCAACAGAAATTTACTCAAATAGGAAAAAAATACTATTGTTGAGTCAGACTGGTCTGCTCTCAGGAACAAAACGCTTCCAAGTTTTTGGAATAAAACCTCCCTTTCCAGTTGAACTAACAGCACCTTGTTTCTCTGAGACTGTATTATGCTCACATTACCATTAAGCTTTAATCAATGAAGACATTAATTTTTGAAATCTCGGAGTAAAAATAACCAATAATCCTTTCTTGGTTTGGGGCAACAAAAGGTTGGCAAACAAATATTCAGAAGTGATGCTCCAGTCTGGGGAAACACGATCTCCTCAAAACACTGGCAGGAACAAAATAAAAGTATTTCCCTGAGAAAAATTCAATTAGCAGCTAACCAATGTCTGCAATAATGAAAATTACTTGCTTCCTAAAAATTACCTCAAAATATCCTACAAGCAAGACATTCTCCGCCCTATCCACTTTCCACAGTCACATTTCCTCCCCGCTACCTCATGGAAAGAAAGAATAAGCATTGGGAGGCTGAGGCAAGAGAATCACTTAAGCCCAAAAGTTTGAGGTTGCTGTGAGCTGTGATGCCACAGCACTCTACTAAGGGCAACATGAAGGAAAGGAAGGAAAGAGCATGGATTCTGTGATTTGTACCTAATTAATGTTCACAGTAAATGACCAGGCCATGCATGCTCTAAAACTATTGAAGAGATTTTTTCCCCACAACCTTTTCATAAACATCTTGCTAAACCATGTTCCACATTGAAGTCAGTTGGTATAAACTCATCGTGGTTCTAAGCACCTTAAATACCCTATGTTCTCTATACACCAAATGCACATAATCACATTTAACTTACAAAAATGTAATACGTAGATATGAGTCTAGGAGTTTGAACCTACAGTGAGCTATGATCTCACTCATAGAATCGGATGTGCCTGCCCAAACAGACCTGTCCCGGCAGGGTCACACTCATGTCCCTCCCAGGAAATAGGAATGCTGCCAATTGCTGCCCTCACTGACTCTTTAAATACCCATCCGCCATAACCCACGTGTGGAATTCCTTTCTTGGTTTCAACCCACCTGTATCCAGGTGGAAATAAAGACCACATGATTTCTACAGAACGGGGATTCCAGTTTCCTTTGTTTCACGCCTTGGAATCATCTTTCATCCTTGGGTCCACAGCCTTCCACTCCTCACTGTGCTTCAGCATGGGTGACAAAACAAGACCCTGTCTTTTAAAAAATAATTACTAAATGGCATCGCCCTCCTGCTTTTGGAGGCTGAGAACGAAGCAGATGCTACGTGGTACTGCACAAACCCCCTCCCACACACACTCCTGAGACACTTATTTGCCCACCTGCCTGCTGCGAGTGTCATCTGTGGACGATTCCCAGCTGACAGCTAAGTTTTTCCTGAAGAATTACCCTCATCCAAAAGGTGCTTCCCTTGCCCATGCTCATACTCCCTCGCTGATAACAAATTTGCATCAAGTAACTGAATCATGAGAGGTCTGGGGGCCCCACCTCCCTGCCGCAATTTGGGACATCTCTGAAGGACCATCTGGAGCTTCCAGACCAACTTCACCCTCCACCCAGTTCCCACAGGTCCTGTGCAGAAAACGCACTCCAGAAAATTTCCTGCACACAACCCTCCTCAGAATTTGTTTCCTGGGGAACCTGATCAAAAATAAGTGGTGCTTTAGGAAGCAGACTCTAAAAGTAGGAGCTCAAATCTGAATCACCCACCAGCAAGCTGGCCACGAGGATCCTGTGTCTGGAAGTAGGAGGGACGTGGATGGGACACGGGGTGCTCTGGTGCCGCAATGGTGCAAACATTCACCAGCGTGAACTGGGGGGCACACTGGCAGATTAATCTGTCATGAGCTTGACAGGCATTAAAAGCAGTCATTAATAAGGACAAGAGCATCATATGGCTCTCATGAGCACCATGGTGCACTAGAGAAAAATGAAGGCCAAGGGTGGTTCCTCACCAACTTAAGGCAAGTATGAAAGTCACAGAATCTCCTTGGCAGCATTTCACAGACTCCTCTCTGGCAAGCAGAGAACGGACCAGGCTGAGGGCCAGGCCTAGAACATAATTTAAAGGGAGTGGAGCTCCAAAAAGGTTCAAATCTCAATGCAATAAGTCTGCTATGCCACGATCAAGGCCCGTTTTGTGAAGAATGGGATCTGGACATCAGGATCAATGCACTGAAAAATCTTTAAAGCCCAAATTCCCCTGAAACTACTCAGCTTGCAGAATTACCCCACATCTCCCTGAAGACAATATAATAGCCAGTTCTAACTGGCCTGTCAAAGAAGGGGAAGGACTATTGCAGAAGGAGTAAGCACCCCCAAAGATAGTCCGGGTCACTCCACCCCATATGCTGGCTGGCGAGTACAGGTTTTAGCCACAGACACAAAAAAATCTAGAAAGAATAGAAAATGATGATTTTTTTTTTTTTTTGCATAGTCCTGAGACTGCCTGCTGCAGCTGGGGCTATAGTGCATCCCCTGAACTTCCTTTTCTAAATTTCCCCAGCAGAAGAGACGACCTAGAACTCTGGAGGAGCAGGTCTCAGATAGGATGAACTCACACAGATGCAACACATCCCGGAGGAGTGCAGTGCGACAGATGCTACGGTCCAGCAGCAGGAGCAGCCCTTCAAGACCTGCTCGTTCCCCAGCTGCTGGTCATGATTCCCACTGAGGCTGCACCGCTGAGCCCTTCCCAGGCATTTGTATCTGCTCACAGAAACTGGCTCAACCAAGACTACCCGCTGTCCCCCAGGGCAGCTCACAGGGGGTGACAGACTGGGTCAGGGGCACACAAGTCTGGGTCTCTTACCTTGTTTCATGACAACTCTGAAAGACCATTCAAAGCTCCTCTCTAACTGGGGGGGGGGCGTTTGTTGCAAATGCATCCATCACTGTTCAATTCCCTCCTTGGTTCAATTCTAGTCTCTTTATTCTCTCACATGATCTGATGCTAAGAACATCTTAAATCAAACCCACTGCACACAAATCTCCACCTCAAGAAGATTTGGGAAGGACGGAGGACCAAACGAAAGCAAAAGTATGATACCCACAATACAATACAATTTGTATTTCATGGTTTCCAGAGCACCAACTATTGCCTCATTATATTCTTATCACAATTTCAGGAGATAGGATGGATAATAATTATTATTCCTACTTTATAAATGACAAAACTCAGTTTCAAGATTAATTTCCCAGGTGTGCAGGAAACATTTTTATTACTTATTTACAATCCATCTTATTTCCAGAAAAATATGGAAGTGGCCCAGATTAGTTAGGGCTAAAATGTGGGTCTCCAAAATGTGAGTATACTCATTTCTACTTCAGTACATCAAAAACCAATGATAACAGTATGATTTACATGACAGAATTGACCAGTAAATTTACTTATATAGTCAAGTAATTCATTCAAAACAATTACATAATAACCAAAGTTAAAGGCACTCAGAATTGTAGTTGACCCTGAACCAGCCCAGGGTGAACCACACAGGTTCATTTAGACTTGGATTTCTTCTGCCTCTGCCATCTCTGAGATGGCAAGACCCACCTCTCCCCTCTGCCTCCACCGGCCTACTCAAAAGGAAAACCAAGACACCAAAGCCCCTTATGAGGATCCACTCCCAATTAATGAATGGTAAATATGTTTTTTCTTATGATTTTCTTAATATTTTCTTTTCTCTAGCTTACTTTAATATAAGAACAGTATATAATACATATTAAATACAAAATATGTGTGACTAAACTGGGGGCAGGAGGTTGTTAACCTTTAGGGGAGTCAAAAGTTATACATGGATTTGTGACTATGTGGGGAGGCATCCCTAAGCCTCACTTTGTTCAAGGATCAACTATATGAATCCTTTGTTTCCAAGTAGGAGCAGATAAATCAAAATGAGCTAGCACTGTGGTGAATTTGAGAGTCCGACTTGGAAAGTAACCACTTCACATTGGCTCTAGGAAGCATTAACCATCCCTAGACGTGTAAATCCCCTGAAATCTAACACAGAGCTGCAGGCGTGTGACGACGCAGGACAGTAACCATCTCTCTGGACAGCATCTGCCCATCTCTCACCCTGTCCATAATGCTGGCCAGAGTGAATTCCCTGTATGTCTAGCCAATATTTTAAATCAGACCATTCTAAGCATAAAATCTAAATGTAAATAAAGGCCTCTTTACTCTTTGTATGTAAGTAAACAGTAGCTGAATAGACAGAAAGTTAATTTTAATTTGTATAGGTGTCACCTTTAGAAGAGAACATTCTGGACCTCTGTCACTATAAGAGCCACCTTTTTTCTTAACAAGCATATGGGCTGTCCAACCTTTTATCTTCTCTGCTAGAAGAAGAAGAGTTGTCTTTAGCCACACATTAAATACACATACACTAATGAAAGCTGATGAGCAAAATTAAGGTCCGTGCATAATTTTCATCATATCCACCACCAGAAACAAGCAAAAAAGTCCTCACATGATCTGCATGTGGCCCATGGGCTGCAGGTTGGACACCCTAACAGTGCCACTGCTATAGCAAAAACTGGCCTGACACTACTCTCCCGGAACACCTGTAGAGCTCAAAGCACATTTCCTGAAGTCATAGTGCATTTTAATTTCTGGTTTTGCAATGAATCTCCATTCTTTAAATATGAATTTGATTCTTGAAAACAGACAAAAGCTACTTTGAGCCACATCCGTTAAGGCAAAAATATAGCAAAATGTGACAAGAAGGTCTGGAGGAAAACTTCGAAATTTCCAATTCTGTGTGAAGCACAGGGGTAGAGGTCAGGTGGGCTAATGATCTTCAGAAAGGAAAATTGTTCCCTCCATACCAAGAGGCCCTTCAAATTAGCCAAAAGCCAGCATTCAAAGGAAAGCTTCTCTCTTCCATGAAATTTGAATGGTATTTACTGTAAATTAGAAAAAGGGGAGTGAGGATTATTTAGTGCTCTTACTATACTCGGATATAAAAATAAAGGGCGGACACTCTGGAACAGTTCTAGTCACTCTTTTATAATGGAATCTGTAAGAACTTTGCAAAATTCTGGAGTATTTGTCACTTTTCTCTGTTTATTGTTTGAATTACTCTCTGCTTACTTTCCAAAAGCACTGGAGACAGCAAAGGGGAGGGAAATCCCAGCATTTCGACTGGGTGGCAGCAGCAAACACAAGATGAGCCAAAAGGCTCAGTCCCCCGAGCAGGAACAGAGCGAGGAAGTGGGGCGGGGGGTGGGGAATGAAGGAGGGTCAGAGGGAGGCAGCGAGTCATTATTTACACTCCTCCAGCCTAGAGCTTGGCTAGATAGATAGCTTATCTTTTGCTCATCCTATCTCCCCATTCAAATAAAACATATCTAAAAACATGATATGCATCTACTAATTCACGTTGAACTTCTATCTATACTTGGATACATGCTTTGCAAATACTGGGCACTTGATAAGTGTTTTTGTGTAACTTCAACCCTAGAAATGTACATTTACTTTCTCTAAGATTACATCAATTTATCACCTATGTAGCTCAAATAGGATGTTTTAATTAGCACACATTTTTCACAGATTCCTATAATTTTTTATCTTCAGCTCATCTGTTAGAAGATGCCATGAAATCCCTTTGGAAGTTTTATCAAATGTATGTGTTTTCCTGTGCTGAAGAAAATCGCTCCATAGATGAGTTAAAGAATCAACTGAACATTTGGTTGCAACATATCCTAAAAGTAGCTTAGGCGTATCCATTGCAGCCTCATGAAAATTACTTATAACTCCTGCGCCTTAGAGTTTCTAGGTATTAAAAAGAGTTGAGCATTAGAGACAAGGTGGGGAACAGATGTACATGTTCCCCAGAGGTGTGATGAGGCAGGATGATGGGTTCCTGTACTGAAGTGCAACTGAATGTTACAGACACTAAATGAGCCACTGCGCATACTTCTAAGCTGCCAGGGCAAGCGAGCAAAAACACACAAGCAGGTCCGTACACTTCTTCCCCGAAACAATGCAGTTTTTATTTCTATTACAAAGTATCAGTTGTTTCCCCTTCTGTAATTTTGTTTCCAAGCAAAAAGATTAACAGACGGTTATTACTATCTAAAGTTAAGGACAAAAAAAAAAAAATTACTAAATTTTGAACTATTACATTTCTTACATTTTGAAATAAGTCTCCAGAGAAGATAGCTCAAAGTCACCTGTATCAGTTTATCATTTCCCTATATTATTGCATTAATTGTGGTAGTTTATGTTCAAATTCCCCTAAAATTTCCAGGGTGGGGGCTATAAGGGAAGCGGCATGTTAGCAAGTAATAAGAATATTAACTTACAAATTCCAATGAGTAGAGTGGAAACTCCCTTAACACTTTATTCTTTTACAATATAGGACCAAATGAAGGCAGCACAGAAACGGTTTCAAAGTATCTCAATGAACATCAATATTTGGGCAAAGTCTCTAGATCCCTAGGACATAAACTTTTTTTTTTATTTTGTATCACTACATTCTTCAATTCACAGAAAAATAAGTGACACTTACTTAAATCTTAACCCTTACACTCTATGCAGGAAAATAAGTCATCAGAAAAATTTCAGATTAAAGATTTCAGTCACTGTTTAAATTCTCTGGAGTTTAAACCCTATTCATTAAAGCTCTTCTAACACTACTGCATACCATCGGTTCAAGTGGACTAAATCACATTCATATTTGAATGTTTAATTTTTTATGTTAGCTTATTTGTCCCCTAAATAAGTGGTGCCATCCAGTAAGGTGATTAGTCTATTCAATAACACGAATACTGTCCTTCAGATTTCAGACACGTTGCTCCTGGACGTTCCCTTTCTTGGTCTTTAGGTGGATAATTATCATTGGGGGAATGACCACCCAAACCCATTTCCTACATGAAGAATTCGCAAATGGTTGTAACGCAGGTGAGATACAGCATCTGACCTCTAACCAGGAAGCAGAAGGGGGAGGCAGCCTCTCCCTTCACTCTCTCCTGAGGTCCAGGACACGGGCAGGGGACGTGGGCTCAGCCAGTCAGACACCTGATACTTTTCCCCAAGGCTTTGAATCTTAAGGGAGGAACGTGAAGTTACAGGAGAAGTTTAGAAATCAATCACTGCAGAGATGGCAGCAGCGGGGCCAGGCCACAGGGATCTATCAGAAGTGCAAGTGGTCCCAATGGCAGCATCCCAACGGGTCTGTTTCTGTCGCCTCCTGACCAAGTCTCTTTTCCTGCTGCCCAAGAGGAAGCCAAAACACTGACGCAACAGAGTTTACAGCAGAGAAGAGTTAAAATTCCACAGAGCACTAAGGAGGGAGACAGGAGGAATTTCTCAAATCTGCCTCCCCAAGAATTGGGGAGACAGTGTTTTAAAGGAGGAGTTTGGCAGGCCAAGGATGAGGAGTTGGGTTTGGTGTGGAAGCAGAAGCCCGGGGAAGGGCCCCCAGCCTAGGTGAGTCAGATAATCCACTGGAACAGAGGACGAGGTTTCGGGGTTGAGTCAGCTCCCTGATGTGGCCCACTGGTCTGGGCGGTCAGCCAATCCACGGAAGGCAGGAGCTGGACGATATCTCAGAAACCATCCCTAGATTTACAAAGGTGATGCCGTCTAAGCAGAAAGCTAAGAATTTCATGACCACCTGGGGAACAGTAATTACTATCATTATTTTTAGCTGGCCCAGTGCCTTATTTTTAGCCAGGCCCTTATAAGAACAATTTCCATAACATGAGGAGACCCACCTTGTGACTTCCGGTGTCTGTGTCACTGTTTTCTCAGCCAGATTCTACCTTCCTAGTACTTGTGTGAGCTAATGTGTTTCTAATAAAGCTCTTTTCAGCTTTAAGTTATCCAGTCAATTTCTTTTATTATCAGTCCAGAATCTTGACTGACATAGTTGTAGGAAATAAGCCTTTTTTTCTAAATCATCTTTAGTGATGTTTTCTTTTTTACTGATTGAAAAAACATTTTGCATCTTGGAATCCTTGAGACTCTACCTCATTGGATGTAGTAACATGAGCTTGGAGCTTTGGATTTTCTATTTTAAGTTCTCAAGTATCTCTTCCTTTTTTATTCTCCTTGTTTTTATTTTCTAAAATGTGGCCTTAACATCTCCTGCATATGACAAGCATATGTGTGTTTTTGTCTCCTCTGTATTTTGATATTCTATATACTTCAGTGTAAAAAAATTAACATTGTCTCCTTCTCTCCTGTGTTTCCTTGATAATAATGAAGTTCCTACATTCCACGTAATGGTTCTGTTAATTAGTTTGATTTAAACATTCCACATTGTATATAAAATCATCACATTGTAACCCATAAATGTATACAGTTATGATTGAATAAAAATTAAGTTAAAAAATTAAGATTATCTCCTTCTCTCCTATAGAAATGGTGTTTCCTTGATAATGACGAAGTTCCTCCATTCCCTGTTACTCTCTGGTTTGTCCCTCCCATGTTTCTTCATGAATATTACAGTGGATTTCTACTCAATTGATCTCCACATCTTTTAACTCATTTCTTCATTTAATATATTAATTGCCACTAAGATAGCATTTCCTAAGTCACATTCCACATAAGTTTCCGTAAGTGTAGTGAACACCAAGTTAACAAACAAAACAATTTTTATAAGTTAAACAGCTTATTCTCTGTGTCTCGTCTCAGAGCTTTTTATATACTAATGTGCTTTGTAAATCTCTAAGAGGATAGAATATAGAACGTTTCGTAAGATTATTCGCTCATGGGACCTTTTGACGCAGAACAACTTCCACTATAGTTCCTTGGAGCATGGTTTATAAAATACTACCCTAAAGAGATATTTTTTAAAAGCAAATAAGGTTATATCTCCTCCCTAACTAAAAATCTTCAGTGGAAGTTCATCAATAACAATGGTGTCGTCAATGATGAACGAAGAATGTCGTTCTTCATTGTCAATGACAGTAGCCACAGAGCAGGGGTTTGCAACCTACAATCTGTTTTTGCATAGTCTGTAGGCTAAGGATTGTTTTTACATTTTGTAAGTGTTCAAAAAAACAAAATCAAAAGAAGAACTTTCAATTAGTTTTGCTAATTGACTAGGCAAATTAGCCATGTCTATCATGACATGTAGACATTATATAAAATTCACATTTCAATATCCATAAAGTTTCACTGGAATACAGACACACCTATTTACATGGTACACAGATGCTTTTATGCTACAATGACAGAGTCAATAACCCCAAATGGCCCACGAAGCCTAAATCTTTAACATTTATTTAACATCTACATAATGCAAAAGAAGTATTCCAGCCCCTATACCATAAAACAAAGTCTAACTCCCTTACCGAGCAAACTCAGTCCCTTTAAAATCTATCCCACACCTATTCAGACTAATCTCCCATAATCCACCACCTGTGTTTAAAACCCACAACACTGCCTCAAGTTACACTACCTCATGTGTAAATTATGTTAACCAGCTTTCAAAATTTTTGCTAATTTCTTTCTTTAAAAGACATACTTCATTTTCAAAAACATATCCAAGTCGTTTTTTGTCCTGGAACAACAAACAAAAACATTTCAATCCCATTTTAAAAGGAAATCTCTCATGTTTTACCAATGTCAAAAGCACGATATTTTGGCTTTTCTCAAAGAAACCACTTCACCAGATGTTTGAGGGGTTTTGTATACACATTTGTGCCTTCAGAGATAAATTTATTGACTACATTTACTGGAAAACAGCTATTTCACAAACAAAATGTAAATTTTATGCTGAAAAATTTATCACCCATTTTCTCCTCTAAGGAATTTTGGTACTAAATCGATTCTTTAAATTATTGATTAAAGTGACTAAGATTTTTTGATAAAGTTGCTAAATACCCCTCACCTGAAATATCATTTTGATGCAGCAGAGATGTATAAACCTCTAATGAAAAAACGGCAACACCTCAAATTTGTGCATAAATAGAAAAAAATCTACTGAGCATTTCTGCGTGACCAAGCATGGCTCACCTACCTGGTATGTACTGTTCCATAGAGGCATTTTAAGACTCAAAGGCTCTCAGCTAACAATAGCCTTTGAAAAATAGACATATTTTCCCGATCCTGGGTTTGAGCAGGAAGATTTACATGCAGGTTAGCACCTAACATGGTAATAAACAAAACATATTTAATGGGAAAATACCAGACCCTTATGCATCTGGCATTTTCTCAATAAGTTTTCCAGACAGAAAGCTAAAATACAGTCTCTCAGTTAAAAAACAGATATTTGTATATACTTTCAAATAAAAGCTACACTTTCATATGAAAGCTATAACCCAACTATAGCCCAAGAAGAGGGGGAAAGAGGAGAGAGAGGGGAGGGGAGCGGGGAGGATGGGGGGAGGGGAGGGAGGGTAATTGGTGGACCACACCTATGGTGCATCTTACAAGGGTACAAGTTAAATCTACTAAGTGTAGAACATAAATATCTTAACACAATAACTATGAAAATGCAGTAAAGTCTATGTTAAACAATTTGATGGAAATATTTCAAATTGTATATAAAACCAGCACATTGTACCCCATTTTTGCATTAATGTACACAGCTATGATTTAATAAAAAAAAAAAAACATATTGGGAAACCACTTATAAACCAAAATGTCAGTTTACTAATAATGGGAGACGCTAAACATATCAAAATACTTCTTCCTTGGCGCCTGTGGCTCACCAGAACTGGTGGGTTCAAATCCAGCCTGGGCCTGCCAAACAAAGACAACTACAACCAAGAAACTTGTTCCTACATCTGAGTGACACCTCCCTGAACTAGGAAGCAAGACTCATAGAAGTTTATCTGAGGAGCCTCAGAAAAGAAAGCACAGCACAAAAGCACATCACTTCTGCGAATTTCAGACATGAAAAGGATTGGTAACTAGATTGCTCTTAACTCAGATGATAAACTTGCTATATGCATTTTTCATATCATGGAGGCTTCCCATTTGCAAAGTTATGAAAATACAATTCTAGAAGACAGAATTTTCAAAGAAAGTAGCGAGGCATAGGACAACTCCTAGAGGATGTTACCATGTGGGTACAAGGTAGGCCCGTGTGTCTCTCCAGAATGGACATTTGTCTCTGCTCAGTTTGCACGCCTGTGGCATTCTTACCACACTCCCGGACTTGCACAGCTCTCAGGAATGATGAACCACGATCTTTGAGAAAGCAAGCAATAACACGCACTGGGGAAAAGAATCCTTACTCATAAATGGTCTTGGGAAAATTGGACAGCCACGTGTAGAATATTGAAATAGGGTCCACACCTCTCACCACTCACAAAAATTAACTCACAAAGGATAACAGACAAACCTAAGGCATGAAACTATAAAAATTATAATGGGGAATGTTGGAAAACTGTATAGATACCAACCTAGGCAAAGAATTCATGAAGAAGACCCCAAAGGCAAAAATAGTAACAAAAATTAACCAGTGGAACTTGGTTAAATGAAAAAGCTTCTGCACAGCCAATGAAACAATCAACAGAGTGAACAGACAGCCTATGGACAGGAGCAAACATTTGTGTGCTATACATCCAATAGGGGGCGGATGACCAGAATCTATTAAAAAACTCAAGCAAATCAGCAAGAGGACATCAGAATACTCTAAAAACGTAAGCAAAAGACATGAATAAAAGCTTTCCCAAAAAAAGACTAATGGCCAATAAACCTATGAAAAAATGTTCAATGTCTCAAATCATCATGCCATTCAAATCAAACCACAACGAGAAGGGCATTTATCAAGAAATCCCAAAACCACAGATGCTGGCGTGGATGCAGAGAGAGGAACACTTACACACTGTTGGTGAGGCTGCAAACTGTACAACCTCTATGGAAAGCTGTACGGAGATTCCTCAAAGAACCACAAGCAGACCTACCACACGATCCAGCAAACCACCTTTGGGTATTTACCCAAAGGGGGAAAAAAAACCATCTTATCAAAAAGACACCTGTACGCGAATGTTTATTGCAGCACAATTCATAATAACAAAGATGTGGAAACAACCCAAGTGCTCATGGATATGTGAATGGATTAAAATGTGGTATATATATACCACTCACACGTAAAATAAAAAGAACGAATCCTTCTACCACAACCTAGATGAATTAGAAACCATTCTTCTAAGTGAAGTTTCACAGGAATGGAAAAAGATACAGCACCATGTACTCACTAGTAAACTAAAACTCATCAACCAACACCCAGTGCACATTTGGTAGTAAAACTCAGCAGAAAGCCGGCAGGTGGGAGGCGGGAGGGGCAGGGTAAATACAGAATTAATGGGTACAGTGCACTCTGTCCAGATAAGAGGCACACAGAAAACTTCATCTTAAACTGGACAAAAGTGATTCTTCTAACAAAAACATCTATACCCCCACACTTTCATACTAGTCTTCAATTTAAAAAAGAAATGATAAACCATGTTTTCATGTGTTTGCTACCAATCCTATGTTTGCCGTTTTCATTCATTTGTTCAGTGAATATATCTTAATCCTTTCAGTAAACACTAGTTTGAGTCACTTTTAAGACATGCTAATTATATTCCTTATAGAAAGCACCCAAAACCTTAAATAGGACTACAAATGAATAGGTATATCTATATTCCAACCTAATCAAGTAAAAAAAAATGCTAATAAACTTCCAGGAAACAGCTAAACATCCAGTCACCTATTTTCTCTGCAATCTCCAGAGAGACAGACAAGATACAGCACAAAGTCTGTCCCCCGGTTTGAAAGTGCCCCTGCATTACTGGTGACGGCCCTGGTTACACGCCAGCACAATAATGAGAAACAATGAATCATTACTGGGACTTTGCAAAGAAGCATATTTTGCAATTAAACCTATTCTGCTGAAAAGGAAAGAAGAACATCAGGATAAAGTTGCTCTGCTTTAGAATGTATGCAAAATAATCTTCCATAATAAAATCACAAAAAGATAATGCATTATGAAGACTGTTCCCACATAACAAAATGACTTTGTATTCACATACTAATAGGTCCTTTATTTGGTTAATAAATACTTATTGGGTCCTATCCTGTGCAAGCATTCCTCAGTAGATACAACAATTACACTGCAATTTTTTCCTTCAAGGAGTCACAGCCTAGAAAAATACAATGTGGCACAGCAGAGCTATTGACAAAGATCATTAATGTTAGAAAGAAATGAAAATAAGAGCATCAGAAGAACAAAAAGTAAAATGGACTAAAGGACATAAATGTTATTATCTAAAGCAAACTTGAAAAGTTTCAAAACTTAAAATTGAATTAATTGAACTTGAATTAATTCCTAGGGTACTAAAATAGCTAGTAGGAGAGAGGGAGGGCAGAGAGGGGGGAGGGAAATCATTCTTTCCCCTTCTGGTCTATCATTTTCTAACATTTGTTAATCATCTACAGAGAACCTGGACAAATTTAATCCGTCCTCATTTTCTTTAGACAAGCAATATAAAATTTCTAGCAGCGTAGTCAAATAGAATAACAAATTCACCTACAAAGGAAACCATCAATTTTCCATAAAGAGATTTTACTTTTACCTACAAAGCATTACAGTAAAATAAACTCAGTGAGAATTCTTCCCCACTAAGAGAACGGTTTAATTCACTTAAATCCACCAGTTGTATACTTTTGCTTTATTTAGAGAAAGAAATGTCCCTGTTTGTTTTTTTAAGTCTAACATCAAAGAGCGTTTTCCAGATTCAAAATAATGTCAGCAAACAGATCCAGAGAGGCCGAACACTGCTCCAAGAAGCTGTGTTCAGACTATTCTAGACGTAGCCTGGTGAGGGATTTAAATGTAAAGCAGCTACAGTCATGGACCACACGACACATGGGACGGCCAGTCGTCCCATTAGGTTATAATGAAGCTGAAAATTTCCCATCACCCAGTGATGTTGTAGCCATCCTAACGTTGTAGCGGATACATCACTCAAACGTTTATGATGCTGCTGGTGTAAACAGACCCACTGCCCCGCCAGTCCGCCAGCCGTGTAACAATATGGCACAAGCAATTAGGTATGGGCCACAGTACTCAATACGAAAGGATGACGAGACTCGTTTATGTGTTCACTGTGCTTTTATCATTATTCTAGAGTATACTACTGCTTATATACCTAAACCACTACGAAGCAGCCTCAGGCAGAGGCTAAAAGAATTCCAGAGGACAGTGCTGCTGTCACAGGAGATGACAGTTTTATTCATGCCATTGCCCAGAAGACTTTCCAGGGAGACAAGAAGGGGACGTGGAAGATGGTGACATTGATGATCCTGACCCTAGGTCCGGGCTCATGTGTGTCATTGTGTCTTAGTTTTTAACAAAAATGTTTAAAAAGGTAAAAAAAATAAGTTTAAAAATAGAAAAAAGCATATAGAATAAGAATAGAAAGGAAAAGCAATTGGTACAGTTATACAATGTGTGTTTTAAGGTGAATGTTACTCCAAAAGAGCCAAAAAGTTCAAGGGTATAGAGCAAAAAAGTTACAATAAGCAAAGGTTAACTTATGACTGAAGAAAAAACATTTTATAAATTCAATATAGCCTGAATGCATAGTGTTTATAAAGTCCACAGTTCTGCACAGTAGTGCCAAGGAGAGGGACCTGTGGCCTTCTGGATCCCAGAGTGTGGAGTTTTGACCAAATCCAAACTTTACGGAACAAATCTGTTTAATTCTTCATTCACTCACCTATTCAGCCAGAGCAACCTCTGGTCCTGCAAGCACCATCCATGGTAAGTTTACAGGGTGTACATTTCTATCTTTGATACTGTGTTTTTGCTGTATCTTTTCTATGTTTAGATATGGTTAGATGCACAAATACAAAACCACTATGTTACAGCTGCTTTCAGCAGTGTGTAGGGTCCTGCTGCCCAGGTTCATAGTCTAGAGCAATGGGTGTCCCCTGTAAAATAGGGGTGAAGTACTTACACTACCCGGGTTTGTGTAAGTACTCTATCATTCACACACAACGATGAAATTGCCTAATAACTTAGTCTCGGAAAGTATCCCTTTTGTTCACCAAAACATAACTGTCTCTATTTTCTCTTGTAGAGAACTCTAAAGAGTCTTCTACCTGAATTCCATGGCCAATAAATCAACTTAGTAATTAAACCCATTTATTTATGGCATTTTTAGAGTGTCATAGAATTTTGACGTAGACTTTTAAATGCTAGAATTTGCATGCTTGATTGCTTCTTTAAAATATTCTATGCCTCCATAGAGACCTCTGAAGCTATTGAAGCACCCCACGACAGCCAGGGTAGAGTTAAGCTAATGGACCAGGAAATACCTATGGCTGTGTATTTCACAGACAATATTATTCCATCTCTGTACCACTGGCATAATGAGGATGGGGCTGATCAAAAGCATTTGGGCTACAAAAGACAATTAACTTGTTTATTGAGCCAGGAAGGAAAATTTCTTTAGAGTGATGATTTCAAAATTCACCACATACAAATGCTTAAGTTAAACATTTGGAATTTTAAACATCTCTCTCCCCGCAGCACCACCTTTTAACTAAGAGTACAACGGAGAATCTGTACAACACAGCAGCTCTGTGATGTTTAAATGCTGCGACAGCTTTCTGCTGAAGAAGATGCTGAAGATCTGGGGATCCAAGGAGGCCCGCTCAGTGCCACCCCTTTCCTCTGAGTTCTGAACCAATTAAAGAACAAGACAAATGTATGAGGCAAGGGAGAGTCCAAAATACCACCTGTCACTGAAAAATCCTGAGTTGGAACAAAGTGTCATGTGAGGGCCAACAAGGCCTAAAAAATCCGTGCCCTCCAAATCCAGCCCTGGGGCCAGATTCTGCACAGGAAAGGCTCAGCCTGCAGAACAGAACATCTGGTCACTGCTTCCCCTGGTCCACAGTGGGAAGAGAAGGGGAAAAAATGAAATCCCAAACGCTTCTCATTTAAGACTATTGATTGCTTATCTCTGACAATTGGTAAATGTGGAGCAATGCTGTTTCCAATGAGCCTCCTAACTCAGTCAAGCCCAGTTGGAGGAAAGTAAGGGGTAAAAGCAAAAGGCCTAGGATGGTAGAGGAAATTCCTCCTCAGAGAAACCAGAGTAAAGAAGTACCTCGAGTCACGGTTTGTAAGAATGAGCATGTAGAAATGTCAGGCTGCAAGGTGGATGCCAGAGTGCTACGTCATCACAGGGGCAATCCTAGGAGAACTTGGGAGACACGGTCAGAAAGGAGAAGACTCCAGTCCTCGCCAGACCAACACCCACTGGACCAGAGCGCTCGGCCACACACGCCCTGCGCACTCTCCTTCCAGGGGAAGGACCCCCCCCATACATGTCGCTTCTTATAGAGGAGACAGGGGTGACAGGTATTTACAGGGGCTTCCTGGGGAAGCAAGCTGACCGCCCCCTGGAGACCACGTCCTGAGATTCAGCCACCACTGAGAAAGCAAAGGAAAGTCTCGGCCCCATGAGATCCTCAGTGTGGGCGTGTCTCTGCGGTGGGGGTGAACACTGTTCCTACCTGGCTTATCCCTCACACTACCCAAAGTGAATTCACACGGTCTTTGTTTCAAAATTTCACTTGTCATGAATTCCCTCATTCAAAAGTATGTAAAAGAAAGTTATCACGTTTTCGCGCTATTATAATTTCCAGGTATCCTGATATAGAAGTGAGTTTATGTGAATGTTTAGCCTACTTGACCAAACAGCATTTGATAGGAGTTCTTGCTCCTTTAAAAACGACCCACAGGAAGGACAGATAATCCTTTCTTTTCTTATAAAGAGACGTTGATTTTTGAATTTTGTATAAGGAATTTCCCCTGCATACATGAAGAAACGAAACAGCAATGAATTGGTGGATTCGACTCAGCACTCAGTGAATCAGTTGACAACTTTCTGGGGGGAAAGGAGAGTGTGAGGGTGACCACAGCAAAAGGAAGCAGGCTGGGAAGGGGGGACCCTGACCTCCAGACACACACTGCTTCAATGGAAACACAGAAAGTTGGTACCTGTTCATGTAAATAAATTTCTAATATGTGGTCCAACAGAGACGTGTTCACCAAACAATAGCTAGAACGCGAGATGAGAAATTTCCTGTGAGTGAGAGAGAGTCACCCACTGACTGACAATGGATTGTCATTAATACTGCTTGGTGGAAATACGTCGTAATATAATAATCTCTTCATTTCATTAATTCTGCAATCACTTATCACAGGAACAGCTGTCAAAGGAGGCTCATAGTGTAGTCAAATCCAGGGCTCATTCACTTCCACACAACGGTGAGCTTTCAGACTCCTTTAATCACGAGCAAGGCTCTTGATACACCCCTTCAATTACAAAAGCCAGAAAACCACAGAGCCAGAGCAGGGTGGCCCAGAAATGGCCGTCTCTCACAGAGAAATTCAGAGCAACTTCCGATGCCACTTCTGACACCCGTATTCTCCGTTTCTGTCTGACCCTTTTCCTTACTCATCGTATTTTCATTGCTGTATCTTTCCCCTACTTCTGCCTCTATTTTGTACTCTTCTCCCTCTTACCCAGTCTTTATATCCGTCAAGGCACCACTTGTGTAACATGGGGAATTAATAAGAAAAAACTGTCCATATCCACTTCGCTATAATAGGACAAAATTATCTCCCATTTAGGGGACAGCTTATGGAATCTTTATTAAAAAAGAGGGATATGGTGGGGTGGCAACTGTGGCTCAGTGAGTAGGGCGCTGGCCCCATACACCAAGGGTGACAGATTTGAATCCACCCCCGGCCAAACCACAACAAAAATAGCCAGGCATTGTGGCGGGCGCCTGTAGTCCCAGCTACTCGGGAGGCTGAGGCAAGAGAATTGCCTAAGCCCAGGAGTTGGAGGTTGCTGTGAGCTGTGATGCCACGGCACTCTACCGAGGGTGATAAAGTGAGACTCTGTCTCTACAAAATATATATGTGTGTGTGTGTATATATGAGGGATATGTTAAAAGGCCCTTGAAAGGATAGAGAAAGAAATGGAGAACATGGACAGGACCCGCCCTTTACTCCTGCCAGCAGAGCGGAACAGAGAGAGAAAAACAGGAATAATTACGAGGCCAGGGATACACACAGGCCCCAGCTCATACCAAAGCAAATAGCGCATCAACATTCTTCAGCAGTCTGCCCTTCTTTCAAACACACAAGCACATTCAGGGATCATAAGTATTCCTGTGGCTCTGCCTACCTCTGCTCTGGGAAGTGGCGGGGCCCAGGACAGAACAGACTGTGACCCTAGTGGCAGTGTCAAATTACCAATCAAAACCTTCCTCTTGTATTTGAAATCCAGGAAAATGTTCAGAATCACTATGGCTTTTATACAACATTTTCAACAAATGGAGCTTCGTAGTATAGTTTTGAGTTCAATGCATCTTTTAAAGTTACCACTACAAGAATTACACTATTTATTATACAGCTATGATTGTAATTTTATGCTAATCCTTGATTTGCAACTTAGGTCATCATCTAACAACATTTCAAAGACTCCTGAAACATCTAGAAGGCAAAATGTGTCTTTAACAATGGCATATAAAAGTAAACTACCAAATTCATTTGCACCTCAAGAGTTCTTTCCTTCCATGCACGTCAGGAGCTAAATGAACAGAAGAATTATAGCCCAAAAGAATCAAAAATAAATTTTTCTCCTAACTCTTTTGAAATCTTCATTTAATACTATACCACTTAAAATAGTGTACAGAATTCTAGAAAGAATTCACATTTCAGATCTGAATTTTTTTCTTAGCATCTGTGCTTTTTAGTTAAGTTGGAATGACTTCACAGCTCATCGAGGACATTCCCAGACTTCACAGGTGTCCTCCAAGTCCAGGGCAGAAGCATGAAAACCGCCCTCCTCTGAAGGACACAAAACTTCAAACCTTAAGTATGCCAAAGGCAACCAGTCTGAACCAAAGCTTAGAGATTTCTCTCAAGTAGCATTCTGCACTCTGTAAGATTTTTGGAAATTCTGGGGATGTGGATATTTGCTTTCTTACATCCTTGAAAAGGCAGAGGCTTAACAGTTGACTTAGAGACACTTCTTAATGAATTTAGAGACATTAAATGAAATCCTGAGTAAACTTTATAGGTTTCATTTCACAGATTGTCATTAAGACTAAGGAAAATGTTAAACACTTCCTTGCATCATAAAAACTACCTAGTCAATCATTTGTGCCCTGAGGTTCAACTCATTTTAGACTATTAAAAATCTCTAATGGTTTCTAACCATAAATGCACGGCCAAGCCAAAGAATAAAATTAGCATCCTATACAATGCCTCTAGCAGCAATTTTTGGTGTACAAGTGTAGGTGGTTTATTGAATACTCTGAATTCAGTGGAGTCCAAACACAACATGGCTTGTCTTCAGTAATGACCCTTTTGAATCTCACTTTCCCATCTCTTAAAAAAAA
Source organism: Perodicticus potto (assembly GCA_963574655.1). Taxonomy (NCBI): domain Eukaryota; kingdom Metazoa; phylum Chordata; class Mammalia; order Primates; family Lorisidae; genus Perodicticus; species Perodicticus potto. The sequence continues at coordinate 24,791 of CAUYRH010133380.1, forward strand.
AAAAATCTGAGCCAGAGTCTGCAATGCTTTCTGAACATTCTGAGCTACTGGTTTCCAATTCTGCCCAAATTTAAAACTTCAGTTTTGTACCCAATGAACAATCCCCTCACCTAACTCAGGATCCCTTTGCTTCTCCTTCCTAGCTCCTTTTACTGGTTCTAACTTTTTCTTTGTTAAAGTAGAAAGTGAGCTTAGAGAAAAGTGCCGGAATATATCGCCCACCTACCTCGTGCAGTTCCCGTTCCTTCCCTTAGTCCAGGGATTTTCAGTCAGTGAGTCCTAAGAGGATCTTAGGTGTGCAGCGAAAATTTGTAAGACTGTTGATTGAATTATTTTCAAAAGAAGTTCAGTGGCTTTTTTACTCCTTTTTTTATAAACATAAATGAAGTGTTCCGCAGAAGTTTAACTATGGGTTCAAGTACGCCGTGAGATAAAAGAGGTTGAAAAACACTGCCTTAGTCGGAGCCCTTCTCTGAATGGTAAACGTGTGTGGAAAGGCGCGTTTTCTTGAGAGCACAGGTGAGTGTCTTCCAGCTCCCGCCCATGGCTCAGCCTTCTGATGTGACCCACCGGCTCGGTCTCGGGCCTTCCACCCGCCCCAAACACCATCTCGAGGATCCAGCACACCTGGCCCTTCCATCGGCAGCCCCGTGTGAAATCCACCTCATTGTCCTCTAAACACAAGCTCCTCACCTGCAGCCGTCTCTCTGCAACCAAGATGGGCAAGGCTGACAAGGGGACAGACGTCTATGTAATCCAAGCTTGAGACACTGGTGTCCTCCTCCAGGCACCCCCAATTCCTGTGAGAGATTCTCCTGGACCCCATTTTTCTTGGATTGTTTGGAGATGACCATGAGAAAGGCAAAGCCACAGCTTCTTTTCGTAGACCAAGAACTCAAAACCACAACAAATGTGCTTGAATCCCTTCACTTTTTCTCACATCTACTGAAGGTGGAAGTCGGAATATTGGGACAACTTGACTGTTTTTTACCCTTTGATTTGTTTTTAATTCTTCTATACCTTTAAAAATTGATTTTTATTTATGCTATCATACATCCCAAGGCCTGTCGATGGCTGGCTTAGGCTGATGAGGCACTCATTAGTTTTCTGTTTTGAAGATCTAGCAAAAATTCCAAAACAAGTAAAGTCCCATTCCTCATCCTATTAACCAAAATTTGGGAAATATAAGCATTTTTTTTCCAGGCTGTACGTTTCTCAGAATTATTATTTTCCATCATAAAACCAGAGAGATTTAGAAAACAATTTTATCATTGCATTGAAAAACACATTTGGCAGGGGCAGCACCTGTGGCTCAAAGGAATAGGGCACCAGCCCCATATACAGGAGGTGGCGGGTTCAAACCTGGCCCCAGCCAGAAACTGCAAATATTAAAATAAAAAAATAGAAGTCCTTGGCAGTTAGGAGTGACTTCAATTAAGGGCCATACCTTTCTCTTTTCCATTCTATTCAAGGCTTGTGAAAGCAAATAGAAATAGGGATGTGACTCTAGGATCAGCAGCCTCCTTGGAAGGACAAATGTGAAATCTAAAAGAGGAACACTTCTTGGAGAAATCTTTGTAACTACATTTTTCCTTTAGCATTTTCTTCTTCATCCACTGAAACTCTCCTAAAACTTCACTCCATCTCTTAAGTTCAATTGTTAAGTTTTTTTCTGTTCCCTGCAGCTTCTAAGTCATTTATTAGGTCTGTAATGATGTTATTTTGTTTCTCAGTTTGTTTTCTTATTTCACAAATCTCCCTTTTCATCCATTCTGCTCTTAAATCACCTTATCTTTAAGCCCTGGTTTTAATAAATTCATGTTCTCAGTAGATTTCTCTATAGAGTGAATCAAAAGGCTTCCTGGGTAATACTTGCTTTTCAGCTGGGTTCTTCCCATGCTTTATAGTATATTAGGTTCTTTTCCTCTGGTAGGTACGCACAGGTTTTTGTAAATTTGTTTTGGGGTGTTTGCCATATTTATCATTCTTTTTTTCATTTGTTGCGTTTTGATTGTGCTTAGTGGGGGAAGCTCTTTCCAGATCATGTGTTCGCCCTAACACTGTGTCTATCAGAATTGTTCTGATTTTCTTTCTTCCAAATCTGAGACGGTGGACCCTGTAGGCTCTGGCCACCTCCACACTCCCTCAAATCAGTACGACTGGAGGAGGGGGTGTCTTGACAAAGACCAAATGCAACCTACTCTGGGAGACTCCTAATTGCTGGAGTATCTACTACCCATGGATTTTCCAATCTCCAGATTTAGGCCTATTACTCCAACTCAGCACATCTGTCTAGGCCTGGAACAGTTTTTGCCTCTTCAGAGTACTTGTAAGTTGCATGAGGGCTTCTATTCTCAAGGATTTTTTTTTTCTTAACTTCCCCAGTAAGATCTTAGGCATAACCATCCAAGTTGTGTCTTCTCTAACATGAAACTTCATATTTGAGAAGAGTAAGAATAATTTGCCCAAATTCTAGCCCTTCCTCTCTTCCCACAGATGAAGAATCTTGACCATTACAACTCATTCTCACACCCGATTCTAGGACCAACTCTACCAGGACAGTGGAGAAAGGATTCCAAAGTACATTATGAGCCTGTAATATGCCAGGTGCTTTGTGTCTCAGATAATTTAATTTTCACATACTTTTTTAAAAAATAAAATAGAAAATTTAAGAAGATTTAATAACCTGTCACAAATGGGGAGAAACAGAATTTTATCCTAGGTCTGACCAATCTCTTCCCTTGCTCATATGTTGGTAAATGTTTAACAACAATTAGTTCTGGGGGCAGGACAGGAGGGGAGGCCTGATCTGTGACATTTACAATTCCATAGTATAAATACTTCACCACGATCATTTTTTCTTTTTTTTGTAGCGACAGAGTCTCACTTTATCTCTCTCAGTAGAGTGCCGTGGCATCACACAGCTCACAGCAACTTCCAACTCCTGGGCTTAGGCGATTCTCTTGCCTCAGCCTCCCAAGTATCTGGGACTACAGGCACCCGCCACATTGCCTGGCTATTTTTTTGTTTTGCAGTTCGGCTGACGCTGAGTTTGAACCCGCCACCTTCAGTATATGGGGCCAGAGTCCTGCTCGATGAGCCACAGGTGTTGCCCCCATTTTCAAGGTACCAAGATGACATCAACCATCTCACAGGTATCACAAAAATGTTAACAATCATCTCTCCCCAGTTATTGCCAGGCTGCTCTAACATACCAATGATACTCTGTGCTGGCACCCCACTATTCCCTGTTGGGCAACTGTCATACTTACTCCTCTGATTCTTCCCCTAACTTAGTTTCGTTAATTAAGCCAACTGTCACACATTCTGTTGGAACACCAGGTATGTCACTAAATTTTCTTCCTAATCCCTATGCTCTATTCCGCCAGAGGCTTTCCTGGTCCCCATATGGATGGGCCTGGATCTTTGCACCTCCCTTGCTAGATTTTTAACCAGGGTCTGGACAGCAGTACTACAGCCTTGATTAACTATGCTCAGATGTCTCTGATGACAAAGCTACATGATCCATCTGAATTTCGAGTGTTGGCTGCTCAAGGCTTCCCCTCTGGCATCCACACACCACTTCTCCATCACCACAGGGTATACACATCTTTCCTTCTAAGACTCCCTGTCTATTTTTCAGGAACCTTCTCAAACATTCTGGAAAGGTCTATTTTCAGGTTCTCAATCTTTGCAGTTGTCCTTTATCTGCTGCAATAAACTGCACCTTGCCAAGTGTGTCTCCAGTGTATGAAGCAGATGAAAAGTATGCCCACAAAAGATGGAAATGAGCCTGAGCTGCTGTGGCACATCAGGATGAAGGACCACCATCCTCATCACCAGGTGTGGAACAGTCACTGCCACCACCACTACTCACAGCCCAGCAGAACAGAAATCAACACCCTGACATATCCCCTGGGAAAACTGTCCCCTGTAGCCCTGGATTTCCCCACTAGCCAGTTGTTTTGTAATTTGCTGAATATTCACTGAGAATTCTATGTTCTCTGTCCTGAAGCTCTGAACACAAACTGCCATTACCATAAGCTATTTAAAAGGCAAAGGAGAGGGTGGCACCTTTGGGTCAAAGGAGAAGGGTGCCGGCCCCATATGCCAGAGATGGCAGGTTCAAACCCAGCCCCGGCCAAAAACTGCAACAAAAAAAAAAGGTGAAGGAAGCACTTCCCTAACTTTCAGTATCCTGCAAAAACATTTTTAAATTAGTAAGTTGAATACATTCATTATTGTAACATAAACAAAGGCAAAAACATTTGTTTTGAGTAAACAAAAGAAAAAAAGGGAAGGTGGATTTCAAGCGGAAATTTAAAATTACAAACTAAAATAACACCTCAAAATGCTAAATTAAAATGTTAGTATGTTCAAGTTTTATAATTTAGAAATTAACTTGAGCCAGAACTTCGAGGGTTCAAAACAACTGAACCAGGGTTAGGACTTAATCATTTATATCTCTAAAGAAAAGTATTTCAGTTCTTGATAAGGTGTTTATTGAATACAGTGACATTTCTGAGGAAGAAAAGGTAATTGGTTTATCTTACCATTGCTTGACAATATCTGGATTTAACCTGGGTACCCAATAACAAGCTTCCCGTTAGAATCAGGTACACAGCAACATATTCTAATTCACTACAGGTGATTTAACAAGTAATTTAACAGTTATAGCTTTGAGTCAATAAACAGTCCATCCTTCTCACAGTTGTTCATTTTGTGTTAAGGGTTTAATGAGTATCTGCATCAATTTTTAACATATTGCAACAATTTCTGCAAAAACACATTGCGAGGCTAATTCTAATGTAGATGAATCTGACCTTTCTATCAATGAGATAATACTGTTAATGAGTCACTTAATATTAATATATTAGCCTGACAGATTGCCAATGTGCAATGTAAACCAAAACACTGAGGAAAACCAGTCTGAGGTGTCAAAATATCTAAGATTTTTTAAATTAATCATAAGGGATTTATCCTTAAAAATTATTCACATCAGGATCTTGAATCTCTGAACACAGTTTGGAATTTACTAACAGAATTTTTAAAGAAAAGTTACTTACCTGATTTTTTCCCCATTCCTCACAGCAGAATTTTGATTATAATATTCCCAACAGGGTCTACATAAAGTATCTATAAATTATTAACAATGCTTATGAGGTTCTTTTGCCAAGGGACTTCATGAGAAGGACAAATGGGCTTGCTTGCCAACCACTGAACGCAATCTCTAAATGACTCACCCTGATTTTACACACATAAACGTGATTCACAGCACACAATAAAGTTCCAACACCCAGTTCCAAATGTGCTAAGGAATTGATAAGAATCTTCACCCATGAGGCCCAAGGAGCATCCATCCTAGAGGCCCCAGACCCCTTTCTTCACTGCACACTGTCATGATTCCCCATAATGGTGGCATTATTAAACACCTGCTGATGACACAGGCTCATGCATATTATTGTTAATCACTTCACAACCATTTTCACATGGGCTCCATGAGGATGTCAGCACACAGCCTCAGACTGCATCAATTACCTGCTTCTGCCTCAAGAAGTGAGTGACAGGAAAGGGAACTCCCCTATCTTTAATAATATTTATTGCCATACAATTTCAGTACAACAATAAAGGTGTAATTTCCCACGGAGCAGCCTGTGTGAGAGTTGACCTGTGACTTGGTTGTTTAGATATGAATTATTAAATTTGCTAATTACACCTAAATACGGTTGTCACTGCCACTCCTCCCTTCTTCATTCCTTTTGCTAATTTTATTGGCATCATTTGCATTTTCACCAGCAGGTGAGCAGGAGAAAATAAAAGTGATGAAACTCAAGCAAAGCCATTCTTCAAAATAACAGGCAAAAATTTCTACTGAAGGGAAAAATGAAGACCATTGGTTAACATAAGATTTATGCCTGGATTAATAATCTGCATATTCTAAGCAAGCCTTCCTGCGTAAATCCAACTGAAGAGGATTAACGATAAATATTGCATTTTTATGTGAAAAGAATTCTGAAAAAGTAAGTTTGCTATGTAAAAAGCAATTTAAGCAGGGACACAGAAAAGCTGTTGTCACACCCACCCAAAAATTCGATGCTATATTCAATGATTCTAACTCCTCTGAAAATGTGCACCATGGTAATAACAATTCTGATCTTATTTGACTATATTATAAATATGATATATAATCTTTAATTAGTCATACTTTTCATATTCCTATTATTTTTCAGAGAGATTACTACTAACAAAATAAATGTAAGATGAGAACAACCAGTCCAGGGTTTATTTTCTCTGGAAAAGCAAAGCTTTAGAGAACCACAGAAAATAACAAACAGAAATTACCACCGGACACATCTCTTTCCTCTTTTTTCATTCACAGCTACTTAAAATGCAAACCAATTTACCGCAGTCCTGACCTATTCTCGCCCATTTCTGAATGTCAAACACTTATAGCAATTGTTGGCTGTCGGTGTAAGAAGACTGCCGAAGCAGAGAAACTGGACATTTGGCATTTCAACATTCTGGAACAAGCCATTTAATTATTTAATCAGTGTAAGAGAAAAGCATCTACGCAAAGATCCAGGCACACACTGTCATCAAAATGTCTCTGATATGATAAAACACAAATTAAAGAACTAAGGAAAAGGATAACATTTTATAAACTAACATCAGTGCAAATTAACTCCTACATTTCTATGATAAATGGAAATGTTGAGGTACCAAACATGATTTAATCATGATGAGTATCCCCAACACATTCTATGAAGAAAACATCATCCTAATACCAAAACCAGGAAAGGATTCCACCACAAGGAACTATAGACCAATTTCACTAATGAATATTGATGCAAAAATACTCAACAAAATCTTACCCAATAAATTATAGCTACATATTAAAAAATACATACATCACAATCAAGTAGGCTCCATCCCAAGGATGCAACCTGGGTTTAATATATGCAAATCCATAAATGTAACCCACCATATCACTAGAAGCAAAACCAGAGATCATATGATCTTCTCCATAGACGCAGAAAAAGTATTTAACAAAATTCACATTCTTTTCTAACAAGAAATAAGAATATAGGTGGCACTTTTCCAAAACTGATTGAAGCCATCTATGACAAACCGACGGCTAATATCATACTGAATGGAGTAAAACTGAAAGCTTTTACACTTAAAATAGGAACCAGATAAGGACTGTTCTCTGTCACCACTACTATTCACCATTGTGCTAGAAGTTCTAGCCTATGCAATCAGGCAAGAGGATATAAAGGGCATCCAAATGGGGGCAGAGGAGGTCAAACTCTCGCTCTTTACCAATGATATGATCTTATGCTTAGAGAACACCAGAGATTTAACCACAAGACTCCTGGAAATGATCAAGGTATACAGTAATATCTCAGGGTATAAAATCAGTGCCCACAAATCAGTAACCTTTGTATATGCCCATAATAGCCACATTGCAAAGCTAATCAAAGATATAATTCTCTTCACAGTAGCTTCAAAGAAAATGAACTACCTATGAATATACACAACAAAAGAGGTGAAGGACCTCTACATAGAAAATTACAAAACCCTAAGGAAAGAAATATCAGAAGACATTAACAAACAGAAGAGCACACAATGCTCCTGGCTGGGAAGAATCAACATTGTTAAAACGTCTATACTACCCAAAGCAATCTACAGATTCAATGAAATCCCCATCAAAATACCAACATAATATTGGAAAAAATAGTTCTTATTGAGTATAGAATCAGAAAACCCCCATATAGCCAAGGCAATTTTTAGTAATAAAAACAAAGCTGGAAGCATCACCCTACCAGACTTCAGGCTATATTACAGGTCCACAGTGATCAAAACAGCATGGTATTGGCATAAAAATAGAGACATAGACATTTGGAACTGAATAGAAAATGAAGAGACAAAACCAGGCTCTACTTACCATCTGATCTTTGATAAACCAAAAAAAAACATACACTAGGGAAAAGCATCTCTATTCAATAAATGGTTATGGCAGAACTGGATAACCACATGTAAAAGACTAAACAGGACCCACACCTTTCACCACCTACAAAAATTGACTCAAAGTGGATAAAAGATTTAAAATAAAAGATAAAATGATAAAAATCTTAGAATAAAGTGTGGGGAAAACTCTTGATGATGTTAGACCGGGGGAAGATTTTACTTAAGTGACAATTGCAACAACAACAAAAATAAACAAATGGGGTTTAATCAAACTGAGAAGCTTTTACACAGCTGAGAACACAACAATTAAAGCAAATAGACAACCTTCAGAATGGGAAAAAGTGTCTGCATGTTACAAATTTGACAAAGGCTTGATAACTAGGATCTATAGAGAACTCAAATTAATCCACAAAAAAAGAGCAAACTATTCCATTTATAAGTGGGCAAGGCACATGAGCAGTACCTTCTCTGGGGAAGACAAATCAATGGCTAACAAACATGAAAAAATGCTCATTGACCCTAATCATCAGAGAAATGCAAATCAAAACCACCCTGAGATATGACCTACCTTCAGTAAGATTAGCCCATGTCACAAAGTCCAAAAGTTGCAGATGCTGGCACAGACATGGAGAAAAGCGAAGACCTCTACACTATTGGTGGGACTGCAAACTAACACAGCCTCTTTGGAAAGAAGTAAGGAGAGTCCTCAAAGAACTTAATTTAGACCTCTCATTTGACCCCACACTCCCAGTATTCAGGATTTACCCAGACAGAAAATAATCATTGAATCATAAAGACATTTCCACCAGTTTATTTTAGCTCAATTTAAAATCACCAAGCTGTAGAAGCAACCTAAATGCTCTTCAACTCAGGAATGGATTAACATGTGGTATACGTACACCATGGAACACTATTGGGTCATTAAAAAGATGGTAACTTTACATCTCTCGTGTTAACATGGATGGAGTTGAAACACATTCTTCTTAGTAAAATCACAAGAATGGAAAAGCAAATATCCAATTTACGAAATACTGATACAAAGCCGATAGACAATCTAATTCATGCCCAAATAAGAGAAAACTCAATTCAATTCAAGATGGGGGGAAGGGGAGCAAGGGAAGCGAAAGAGGGGAGCAGGGGGGATTGGTGTCCTCTCACTTAATGGACACAATATAGGGGTGTATGGCACAAATTTGGGGTGCAGAACACAACTACAAAAGGGGCTCTGCCTAACAAATTCGACTATTTATGACCTGGTTGTTTGTACCCTCACATGATCCTGAAATTTAAAAAATAATAATAATCACCATGAGTAAATCCATAAAATTGTTATTTGCTAAAGAATGCTCTTTAACATTTCTTATAAGGTCATTAAAACTTTACATTTTCTTTCTCCAAACTAAAGAGAGAAATGTCAGTTTAATCTTGTTTAACATTGATGTAATTAAAATACACCTATTTTCTTTCATTACTTTCAAAAGTCCATTAGAGGCTTTCTTCCTAATGTATCATTCATTTCTGCAACATCTCTAGCACATGAATAATGAGACGTTTGGACATCAATTAGAAACAATGTCCATTAATGTTTCTGTTGTACATCATTTCACCTGAACTTATTTCAATAAAGAAGATATCACTTGAAATATATATAGCATTGTGTGACTAGATCAGCATTTCCCAAAACGTGTGATCTAAAAATCATTTTTTAAGGAAATATTTTGTTTTGATATATCTGCCCTTTGTAACACACTTTTTATTTTAGGACAGTCACATGTCAATGATGGGGATGCATTCTGAGAAATGCATCTTTTAGTGATTCCCTGTGTGAATCTGTCACTGTGTGAACCTAGATGAAGTGGCCAACTACACCCTTAGGCTATACAGTGTACCCCATTGCTCCTGCTAGGCTACAAGCCTATACAACATGTTGGCATAATTGATACTATTGGCAATTATAATATAACATTAAGTATTTGTGTATCTAAACCTAAAAAGGTACAGTAGAAATATGACATTATAATCTTCTTGTTTGTTTGTTTCAGCAATTTTTTTTTGTTTTTTTTTTTCATTAAATTATAACTGTGTACATTGATGCATTTATGGGGTTCAGTGTACTGATTTGATATACAATGTGAAATGCTTACATTGAACTAAGTAACACATCCATCACAATTATACTCTTTTCTTAATAGTTTTGAAATGTACCATTACATCATTCATATTAGGTGAGCACAGTGGTTACAGCACCAGCCATGTACACTGAGGGTGGCAGGTTCAAACCCAGCCCAGGTCGGCTAAAAATCAATGACAATGGCATTATCATCTTATGTGACCACCAACATAGATAGTCTGTTATTGACCAAAATGTTATTATGCAACCTATGACTACATACCAAACATAGGGAAAATGCACAAATTGCTCAATGCACAAATTACTCAGTAAATTTTTACAAATTGAAATAAACATCCAGATCAAGAAACAAAACATTAGCCACACCCCAGAATCCCCATCGAGTCTCCTTCCAGAGTAACCACTGTCTTGATATCTAATACCATAGATGAGTTGTGCCAGTTTATAAATTTTATATAAGCAAAATCACCCACTGTGTACTCTTTTTTATTCTTGCTGTTATAACTCAAAATGATGCTTGTGAGATTTACACAGATTATGAGATTTACACATATTATATACAGCTAAGTTTTTTCCTCCTCAGTGATGAAGTTACTCTGTGTGAATCTGTCACATGTTATCCACTCTAGTATAATAAACATCGGATTGTTTCTGTCGGGGTCTCTTACAAATAATGCTCTCATGAACACGTCTTTGGCGAACATACATATACATGTTTGCTGAGCATTTCATCTAAGTCCAACGATCTATGTTGGATGATAGGATGAGCACACATTCAGCGTTGGTCATCACTGCTAACCAGTCTTCCCAAGCAGTCACACTAATTTACACTGTCACTAACAGGTGCTAAGAGACACCATTGCTCCACATCTTTGACAACACTTAGAATTTTCTATTATTTTAGCCACTCCTTTGTGATCACATTGTAGTATTAATTTGTTATTTTTTTCTTTCTTTTTTTTTGAGACAGAGTCTCACTATGTCACCCTGGGTAGAGTGCTATGGCATCACAACTCACAGCAACATCAAACTCTTGGGCTTAAGCAATTCTCTTGCCTCAGCCTCCCAAGTAGCTGGGACTACAGGCGCTTGCCACAACACCTGGATGTTTTTTGTTGCAGTTGTCATTGTTTTTTAACCGGCCTCAGGCCGGTTTCAAACCCTCCAGCCTCCGTGTAAATGGCTGGCTCCATAAACACTGTGCTATGGGTACCAAGCCTAATTTGTATTTTCTTGATACCTGATAAATTTCAGAACTTTTCTATAACTCTATTGGCTATTTGAATATATTCTTCTAAGATAAAACTTTTCAAATCTTTTCTCTATTTTTTTCTATTGGATTGTCTGCCTTTCCATACTGGCTAGTACTAATTTTTCATATATTCTATACATGAGTCTTTTGTCAGATACACACAATACAAATAGCTTGTCCTCGTCTGTGGCCTGCCTCTTTGTTCTCTTAATGATGTCCGCTGATGAAAAGAAGTTCTGAATTTAAATGTGAGCTGAATTCAGTGTTTACTATTCTCCTTCCTTTGTATGTTAAGAAAATTTCATTCTCATATCATAAAGTTATTCACTATATTTTCTTCTAAAAGACATATCATTTTATCTTTCATATTTAGATATGTGGTAAAGATCATTTTTCCCTCCCATGGCCATTTCACTGACCTGGTACCTTTTATCAAAAAGAACACACCAAAAATAAATACAGTAATTAAAATAAAAATGAAAAGATCACACCTTTACCCACAGCAGTGTGTGTCATCTTTGACATAATTACTGTAAGGAGCTGTTACACAATTTCATTCTAAACCATTGGTTTATTCATTTATTTTCATGCTTGGAATGCACGGCCTTAATTACTAATTCTACATATACAATCTTAATTAAAGGAGAGACGAGAATGTGTGTGTGTGTGTTGAGAGGGGACCATTAGGATGAATATTAAACAAAGTTAAATAGTTTTCTACTGTTTTTGTTTTCCATTTACTATTTGGGTTACTAGAAATCTTATTTAAATATGTTAAGATGTATTATAATTATTAATAGGTGTACATGGTATGGTATTTCCTAAAATTAAGTTTAACTTTGGAACATTTCTTCCATAAAGTATCCTGTAGGACTAGTGTTCTAGGTAATGCACTTTGGAAAATAAAATAGACTTATGTGTTCAGGTAAAAAGAGCTGATGCTCCAGGCTAGGTCTAAGTTGTTGATGAAAACTTATAGCTCTCAGCATGAGATAGAGTTTCTAATTTTCTTCCAACCTACATGGGGTCAATTACATTAAGCTCTCGACAACCAGGTGCTTAAAGGAAGACAGATATTTATTTGTGGGAATGCAGCAGCAAAAGAAAAAAAATCCTCTTTCACACCTTTCCCAGAACTCCTAGATCTTACATATTCATCCTTGACGTAGCATCAGAGGATCTAATGGAATTTTGTGTTCTTAATCGTTTTAGCTGCCCAGCCTTCTTGAACAGCCACTGGTATTTGCTCTGTTGAGGAAAAGTAAGCTCAGAAGAACCATGACAGCAGCCCATTCACCCTACTTCTCACAGGGTTCTAAGTTTTAAATCTGTACTCATTATTAAAGGTGGCAAAGGGTTCCACAGATGAACAGCACTTAGGACCATAAATCACGTGACCCCTCTATTTCAAGTTTCTCTTCTTTCACCCACAGTCAAGGTTTTGAGAGCTATTACCACCAGAGGCCTGTCCCCTCCCTGTCCTTCCATCACCATGATGTCTGATTAGCAGACACATTTTTCTGTCACAAGTTATTCAAAGTCATAAAAGTGCCATGATTATAGTTCTAAAACTTTTCAGTTTTTGCTTATATTCAAAACACCTTAGAATTCCAATTTATGAAAAGAAACCAGTGCTATTCTGTCTATACTTGCCACTATAATAATTCACTAAAGAAAACCCAATTATAGCACAAGAATACAGGGAAAAGGGAAGGGAGGGGAGGGGAGGAGGGAGGATGAGTGGAGGGAGGGCAATTGGTGGGATCACACCTATGGCGCATCTTAGAAGGTTACAGATGAAACTTACTAAAAGCAGAATATCAAGGTCTTAACACAATACCTGAGAAAATGCCATGAAGGCTATGTTAAATAGTTTGATGAAAATATTTCAGATTGTATATGAAGCCAGCACATTGTACCCCACAATTGCACTAATGTACACAGCTATGAATTAAAAAAAGAAAGAAAGAAACCACATATGAGACAGAAACAATTAAAAATTGCTGAAAACACGAAGAATCGGAACAGTTCAGCTCCCCCGAGGATCACAATGTAGCTACCATAGAAGATCCCAACTAGAAAGAAATTGTAGAAATTATAGAAATGGATTTCAGAGTATGAGTGTCAAAAGGAATTTAAAGAAATTGAAGAAAAAGTGAAAAAACAACAAAAGGAAATCCAAAATTGACCCAAGAATTTAGCAAAAGATAAGACAAAATCTCCAAGAATCTTGTAAAACTTAGAAAGGATATAATGGAGCTTAACTAAATGAAGTAGTCATTTGGGGAGTTTGAAAACATAGTGGAAAGGTTCAACAGATTGAACCACAGAGAAGAAAGAATCTCAGGACTTGAAGACAAGACTCTCAAACGTACTCAGTCATTTAAAGACTTAGAAAAGAAGAGAGTAAAAGCAGAACAATCTCTCAGAGAATTATAAGACCACAAACTTAATTGTCAAACCTAATATGAAGACAGCTCTGATGGGCATTCCAGAAAATGGGTTCCAAAATTGCTTAGAAGGGCAGATGAGGCATTAGCATCAGTGCATAGCTTTCCAATGGGAGTATCTTGAAGGTGACCATAGTGACATTCAGCAAGGAGGTATGTAGCACTTTTTTGTAGGATGAATTCAAAAAGTGTCCAAACTTGTACTCAGTTCCAAGATCTCATTTCTTCTGTAGGTTCTTAACGCAGGCACAAGAACTTCTGCCATTTGCAAAGCAAACAGCCATGGACCCTGACCTGTAATAGCTGTCCTATGACAGTGAGGGACCAAATATGCTCTGCTGAGGATAAGAAGAGGAAATCTCAGAGCAGCATTGGTTCAACAAATTGACCTGAGACAGGTTGGCAATTCACAGGTATAAAACCCTTCTTTGAAAGTAACTTAACCATACACTCACTCAAAATAGAGTGGCTGCCATAATATTTGGTTGGAAAAACTCTGTCTGAATAAGTTACTGAGAAGAAAAGGACATGACTTTGGAGGCTGACATATTCTTTGATTTAAAACTTACACTGTTTCAAAATCACTATCAAATCAAGTAACCTTTAGTCATTCTGACCATGACACCTCCTCTTGTGGCTTCCCATGACATAATAGATCTACATCTAGATTTTCATCTCTTCCTTTTAGTTCCTCTGCTAGCCTCTCCAGTGCACATTGGTCTCATCTCCTCTGCTCCTTGCAGAAAATTCAACTCACATTACCTTTCATCTGCTTAACCTGGCTCTGAACCCAAGCCTGATCCATACCTCAAGCACTGCCCCTTACTTGCCAGTTGTTCCTTCCTCATGTGGATAACAGTCTTCTGAAGCCCCTTTCTCCCAGAAAACATGCCTGATTGGAATACTGGAGATAGTTCTGCCCTGGGAATAGAGATTTGTGTCTTCTTAGTGCCAAGCATCCATTTTGGCTGGTCAACAGGCCTTCCCAAGCCTCACAGCACAGAGGTCTTCCAGGAACTCACTCCATACCCTCCTTCCCATACAGCAATTGGTCTGGCTGGTCTCAAACCCTGTCCTCTCACGTTTTTCCAAAGTCTTCAAAATGACAACTAATTAATGTGGAAGAAAGTTAGTATACAATTCTCTTCTCCCAGCCAGAACCTCTTATCCTTTCCTCTCCAGATCTTCTGGAATCTTCTAGACTTCTAAAGTCTTCCATTCCAATTCTTTTGTGGCTTACTATTTAATCAATAGGAATGATGCTAAGACAGAAAATGATGAGGTAAGGGATGAGGGAAGATGGCACGAGCAGAGGAGACCTCTGTGAGTGGCAGACAGGAAGAGGCCCTGCTAGCAACAGGACTGCTGATCTTGCAGGGGCTTGGGGCCCAGTGATGCAGCCACCACCCTTCTCTCAGCTCATTGTTCTGGCATTGTTCTGTGGTTCTAATCTGCCATCACTACAGAGGTGATTAATAAGGATTTGGGGGCAAATAGTTGTCACTGTCTCTTTAAGCATCCTCAATCATCATCCTAATGACATAACTAAATAAGTTGTTTCACCAATTTATGATCAGTAATTATGTATTCCAGGAGAGCTTCCCAGGCAACCACCCTGAGGCAAAGCTAGCTTCTGCCCCACGGCTCTGTCCCTGTTTGTGGACTGGGAATGAAAACTCTCTTGGCATCTAATTGGAACAGCAGGGGGAATCAAGGCAGGCAGCAGGTAATTCCCCAGTTTGGATGGAAGTCAGTACTGCTTCCACCTCTGGAGAAAAGCGGCTTCCAGTTAGGATGCTGTGCCTTTTCAGCAAGCTTGAACCAAGGAGGCCGATGAAATTAATCAAGAAATATAAACTTCATATTAAAAGCTACTTACTCTTACTTACTCTTTTATTAAAAGAATTCACCATTCTCTAACTTCACTTAAGCTTTCTCCATGTTCTGTGGAATAATATTTTTCTCCTTCTGGAAACTAAGTGAAGATGTGAAATAAATGCCCTGCATAGAGGAAATCCATATGGTATAGTGACTTTGGCATGTAACCAGAAGTTCTCTCCAGTTTGATCTCCTGAGCCCTCTGTGCCTATTAAATAACACTTAAATTTTCATCCTCTTCTGTTAAGTTCTTACATTAGGTCACAATCGCTATTTTTAAGTCTCCAGGCTGCCTCGCGGCGACTCTGACATGCCAGTCTTCAAATAACCCAACCCATACACCCACACAGTGACCAATAAAATTAGAAAATGCCAGTCATCTGATTTCCCTGGGTAAGGAATTCCCAGAGCAGTGCAACCTGGAACCATGGAAATCACATCATCTCTATCTATGCCATTCCCAGGGAGATGGAAATTTCACCTCTGCAAAGAAAAAGCTGGGAGTCAGTAGAATTTTATGAGGCCATCTTTGAAATAGTGCTCAATTAAGCAGAGGAGGGGCCTCAGGATTTTCGGCATATCAGGCAAGAGCTTCATATAATCACATCAGCCTTGTCTGTTCTCTAATTGACTTGCACATGGAGTAAGACATGGCTGTGAATCTGGAGAATGGTAACATGGACTTCATGTGGACCTTAGCGGTGTATGTTTTAAATTCATCTGTCTATTTTCATGATACATATTTTCAAGTAAGATTTTTATGAAATTTGCTTAGAGAAGGATAAATTCTTAAAAATTTCATACTGCTACCCAGTGTTTGGGGCAGGACAATGGGTTGACCTTTTTCTACTATAAGTTTGGTGTGAGGATCCTTGAATTTGGTGTAATCCTCAGATGTTAATGCTGCTGCAATGATAAGCATCTATCTTAGCTTCTGCTTCCACCATATGCAAAATAATGTCTCCCTCTCCTTCCTTCTTTGAAGAATATTAGGAAGAATGGAGTGAAACTCAAACCTGTCCTCTTGATTGCTTAAAGAAAGCCTCAGCAAAACACACTGTACAATATCCATCTGGATCATGTGTTGATGAAATGCTCAAATGTCACTAAAAAATGTTTTCCCTGGCTCCTCACCACACCCTACCCTGACAAAGGCAGGGAAGTCTCTGCCTCCTGAGATTCATACATTCAAGGCATGCTTGAGCAGCAACCATAAGCAGGTGCCATAGAGGAAATAAGAATAGAAAACAGGGATGCATCAATTTTCTCTACAAAATCAGGAAATCATTTTGCAGGAAGTGTCTGAGTTTTATGTTCAAAAGAAAGACCAAGAGAACAAGCGTCATCATCAGGAACTGTAGGTGTGTATCTAATAATAATCTGGCACCCGAGAACAAAACAAAAGTCCCTAACTAATTTAACTTTGTTGAAAAACTTCACTCACATATTTGGAGTTCTGCCTTTTTGAGTAAAGTATGGTTAATATTGAATTCACCTTTTCAAAAATTCTCAAAGGAAATGTTTGTTACCTCTTGTAATAACTAATGGTTTTATAATATAAATGCACAGGGTGTCAGAAATCACATGAATCATTCCCTTTCCTGCAATGCATATTAAAACATATTCTTTATATAGATCTATTTCGCACTGAGAAAAAAACAATTGGAGCATGATTAAGGAATTAATGTAATATTTAATAACATTATCACAATACAAATGTTTAGAGAAGATAATTGCCACTGTAAACTAAGCATAGACTTCATTTCCATATAAGTCATGAATTATAATATAAGAGGGACCAGAGCTTTGAACATTAGCTCAGACCCTAGATAACCACAGGTGGCTCAGCAGAACCCAGGAAGCATGTGGAAGCTTTCCTCAGTTCATTCAATTACATGAAAAGCATGTGAAGTCCATGAGTGCAGAAGAACTTATGCCTGCCTTCACAGGAAGGGAATAGGAAGAAGGCAGGGGTGAGGTCGGAATTGTGAATCTGAGTTGTGATTCGTTCAATGAGTAAAAAGTCACCAGGAAATTAAGCAGGGATGAGGATCAGAATGTGGTAGGCAGAGGCAATACATGTAAAGGGCAACTCCTAAAACTCTATTCCTGGTCACCCCTACTACCACCCCCACTTGTGGAACACCTGCTGTGTGCCCAGCACTGCGCTTCGCTGTGTTTTTTCTTCCTTTCACTACAGCTGTGGAAGGTAGGCTTTAGTAATTCCATTTACAGTCAAGAAAGCTGTCTTGAAAGGTTGTTTTAACTTGCTGAGGAAACAGCCAATAAGCAGAGTGGGATCTACATGTGAGTCTGCTGTCCGCTGCCACTTACGGTGGTACCAGGCAGCAGAACTCAGACATCTCACAAAATATGCTGGGTTTCATTTGTGTTTTTGGTCAGAACTGGTCTACTTACATACATAAATGTAGATAAATAGATTACATAATGAAAGATAGAAAATCAATATTTATAATATAGGGCAGTATAACTTACATAAAATAAAGTGTGTATATTTTCAGGGTGTGCCTCAATGATCCTCATCCCGCAAGCAAAGCCTGAAGCAAGATGCAGAGTGCTTCCCTCAGCCCCACCAAGTTCCCTCAGTCAGGCCCCCAGGAGCAGTCATTTTCTGCTTTTTGTCACCACAGTTGCTTTGCTTGTCCTTGAGGGACATAAAAGTGCAATCACATTGTGTATTTTCTTGGTTTATTACACCTTTTACTCAACATAGCGTCTTTGAAACTCATTCTCATGGTTGAATGTTATCAGTAGTCTTCCTTTCTTGTGCTGAGTCTTTATTAGTAGTCTCTCTTTCTCAGGGTGTGGATATACCACAACCTGATTATCCATTCCATGTGGATGGGCGTTTCAGTTGTGTCCAGTTTGAGGGTTTTGCGAATAAAGCTGCTGTGAACATTTTTGTGAAGACTTGGTGTGGCCATTTGTTTTCATTTCCTTTTGATAAACACCCAAGAGTGGGATTATTGGGTCATGTGAAAAGTGGATGTTGAGCTTGGTACGATGGCACTAGTTTTACAAAGTTGCTTGTGCCATTTTGCAATCTCTCAAGCAATGTAGTAGAGTTATGACTGATCCATTATGGTCAGCATTGATGTTGATGGGTTTTTAATTTTAGCCTTTCTGGTTGTGTGTGAAGTGGTATCTCATTGCAATGTAGTTTGCATTTTTCTGATGACTAGTGATTTCATGTACTTATTGACCATTCCAATTTTTTTGTATTTAATGTATTTTCAAATCTTTTGCCCATTTTTATTGGCTTGTTTTTCTTTTTTATCATGGACTGGTAGGAATTCTTTATACACATATCTTCTGGATATGAGGAAAATAGGGTACTTGTTCAATGTCGTCAAAAATATCTACAAAAATCCAGATCCTAACAACATTTTCTCACACCCTGTGACTTTCTTTACAAAAAGAAATAATTGACATGTCACATAATTTTTTATGAGCAAAAATTATCATTTTTATGAAGCCAAGTTGATTAATTTTTTTCTAGTCAGTGCCTTTTGTGTCCTCTATAGAAAATGTTTGTCTATCTCAAAGTCGTGAAGATGTTCTCCTGCGTTAACATTTAGAAGACTGATTATTTCAGCTTTTCCAATTAGTTCTATGACTCACCTTGAATTAATTTTTACACGTGAAGCAGAGGCTAATTTTTTTCCCATACAACTTTCCATTTGTCTCAGCATCATTTACTGAAAAGACTTCCCTTTTCCCAATGAAGTATTTTGGCATCTTCATCAAAAATTTCCAAATCTACTTGATTCTAATTCTGATCTTTCCATTCTGTTCCACAGATGTTTTTGTCTGCCTCTTTCTCAAAACAATATTGACTTAATTGTATGTCTTGGAAATAAGAAGTATAATCCTTCCAACTTAACTCTTCCTTTTCAGGATTGTGTTCGTTAGGCAAAATCCTTTGCATTGCCATTTAAATTTTAGAATCAGATTATTAATTTTTACCAGAACTGTAGAAGCCTGTAAGAATTTTCTATCAGATTAAAGGAATTTCATAGATATTGCATTGAATTTACAGATTATTTGCAAGAAATGGATACCTTGACAATATTAAGTCTTCCGATTTATAAACATGGTATATCTTTCTATTTACTTAGGTCTTTTTGAACTTCTCTAAGCAATGCAGATTGGGTACCCATTATCCAAAATACTTGTGACCAGAAGTATTTTGGCTATAGGGAGATGAAAACATCTTTTTTCACTTGGGGACACTAAATAAACGGTGGGTTTTAAGCCTGCTTTTTAAATGCAACCTATCACACAAAGTCCTAGGTATAGAATTTTCAAACTCAAAAAATTTCAGAGATTGGAGCATTTATGATTGTGGATTTTCAGATAAGGAATACCTAACCTGTATTTCATAATTTTCAATGTAGAGGTCTAAATAACTTTTTATTACTTTTATTTCTAAATATTTAATAATTTTGATGCTAGATTGCATAACATGTTTTTAATTTCACTTTCTAATTTCTCATTACTGCCACATAGAAATGCAATTGATTTATCTATGCTGATTTTGTATACTATGGCTCTGTTAAACTTATTTATTAGGTTGGGTAGGTTTGTTTTTAGCAAATTCCTCAAAGTTTTCTAACCCATAATCATAGCATCTGCAAGTAATAACAGTTTTACTTCTTTTCCAAACTTTATACTTTTTATTCATTTCATCATTTTTTTTGTCCTGGCTAGAACTTTCAGTACAATGTTAAGTAGGAATGATAAAATCAATCATCTCTATCTTATTCCAAATCCCAAGGGAAAAGCACTCACTATTTCACCACTAAGTACATGTTTGCTATGAGATTTTTGTAGATACTCTTTACGAAATTGAAGAAGCTCCCTATTTTCCTAGTTCGCTAAAAGTTTGGTTTTTGCTCATAAAAAAGTTTTGTCATATGCTTTTTCTACATGTATTGAGCTGGTTATATGACTTTTGTCTATTGTAATTTTAATGTGATAAATTATATTGATTAATTTTCTAATGTTATGCCAACTGTGCTGTACTGAAATAAATGCCACGGCCATTATGCATTGATATTTTTTTTAATTTGCTGTCTTCAGTTTGCTAATATTTAGTTAAGGATTTCTGCCTTTACCAATGTTCATGACAAATATTGATTTACAATGTCTTTGTCTTGCAGTATCTATCAGGGCTGGATATTGGGGTTACCCTAAGCTCACAAAATAAGGTAGATGGTACTCCCTCCTAATCTGTCTCCTGAGGTTGTGTGAGATGAGAATTATTTCTTATTTTATAAATTCTAAAAATGTACATTTTTAACATCTCTGAGATTGTAACCACAAACTGTCAAAGAGTTTTTCTTACTCATACTCCAAATCTGTCATGCCATAAATTTCATGGCCACTACTGTTAATAAAACTTAGTATTAAATCAGAACACCTGTCTCTTGAAATGAAAACTTTTCCTTTTAACTGTCCCTATCAAGTAGACATTTTGCGTTTTTAAGTTTTGCAGTACATAGTCAAATAAATAAGATTTACATGCATACATATCTTGTTTTATAATTTAGGAATTTTAGCCTCCTCAGATCCACTTTAATAGTATTTTCCTGATAATAAATCAATTAATGCTTATTATAGAACTTTTTAAACAAGAAAATATAAAGAAAAAATTAAAATTACTATAACCCTAAACTACTCAATATGCTATTCTTAATATTTTGATCAATTTTCTTTCCAACCTCTTAGACATATTTGTGTGACATATGATTTGTGTGTGTGAATGAGAAAGAGAGAAAGAGAGGTGTGCACAAACATGAGGGAAGGGATTGGAATTACAGGTCCTAAACTGGGGCAGTGGTAAAAGAAGAAAGATACCCTGGGAAACTGCATTGGGCATTGGGTCAAAAGAATCAAGAAGGAATTGGACATATAGATGGAGCTAAAATAAAAGCAAATAAGATTGCTCTGTCTGCCTCAGTAAGTGCACAGTAATGAAGGGCAGCTAGCAATTCTAGCCTTTTTAAAAAAAAATTATTTACCTAGCCTTTGAAGTGGATGAATCGTACCACCTTGCAAAGGAACAAACAACATCTTTGCATTATATAGGACTCATAAACATTAAATACACCTCCAGCATTAAAGGCCCCTGCAGGCCTGCTGGTGTTAAATTTTCTCCTTGCAAGTCTAAGTTACTGAGAATTGAAGAGGCTGTCCCAGAATCAGGGTTTGCCAGATCTGATTCTTACTCTTCACAGTTCTTGCCTCTAGCTAAGTGGTGGCTGTTCTGACAGCCTTTCCAGTTAGTCATCCATCATGTACCATGGGCACCAGGGGAGAAGCATATTTGTGTGCTGACCGCCTAACCTATAATGATAAATGGGCAGCATTTGCTTTGATGTTCCACTGTTATGCATTTTCACATTTGTGAGGTTATTCAACACTGTAAGCCATGGACTTAAAAGGTAGACCTTTTAAACCAGCTTTAAAACATCCCACGATTTTTGACATCATAAGAGAATGTCAGTGCAGATATCTGGCTGGTATGAAGGTATTCATTTTAAATCCTAAGGGAAGTTCTTTTCATTTACTTTTCAATTTCACAAATTAGCAGATACTCATCACATAAGAATGGTCATGTGATCTTGTCTTACTGTATGAATTTTGGTAGGATGTGCAGGCTGAAAAATGCCTTAGTCAAGTACAAAGTAAATGGATAGGATTTGAAATATCCAATCATCATGACCTACCTCAGGTGAGGGACGATTTGAAGAGGATATCATCTTACCTACCTGCAATGTCAAAGCCACAGATACCATGAAAAGCACACACAGCAAATGATGTCTAACTCACTCAGCTCTCCAGCAGCAATAATGAATGCCGGGGTTAACAAGATGATACAGGGCTAGAATAGTAGGTGCTGGAGTAGTTTAATCCAAATCTGGACCCAACTATGATTCCTAATTTGCTTGGGAACAGTTTTCAGAAATGGGCAGTGCACAGTATTTTGTACAACTGGGCAGAGGGGATAATTAATTAGCAAACAAAAATAATGTCTTTGAAATTATTGGTCTGGTCCAAGAAAACCAGAGGCATTGAAACCTCTCAGTTTTGAAAACAAGTCGAATTCAGAGATAGAAAGTCCAAATATAAAAGTAGACATGTCTGATGTGAAGTTCTAGGCACCTTTTCTCCATTGTCCTCAGTATAACAAGCATCGCATGGGTGAGAGGATCATCACTGAGATGCCCTGCAGAAGAAGTGGGTTTGAAGGGGAACATTACACAAATGACGCTGGATGACGATCCTTGAGCAACATGATGACACTTGGAGCACTTACCCTGTAGAGCAGAAAATAAATTAACCCCAAGGCATATACTCAAATAACATTTATTGTCTCTACTATGGCCCTTACAATGTGTAAGGAAACAGGGATGGAGAAATAAAGACATGGCCTCTATCCTTGAAGAGTTTCTCAGTCTAGGGCAACAGTCAGCCAACAGCCAGGTGGCCCATGATTAACATTTATTTTTCAGAAGTATACAAATTCACAGCTAGCATAAAACATTAATGAGGTAACTTCAGCTGCTCATGATTAAATCTTTCAATATTAACTTGATCATTTTATAGACATCTCTCTGCAATTCTAATTGATTAAATGGCCCTCAATATGCATAGTTTAAAGAATTTTTTTTACTCTGTTGCCCATCCTAGAGTGCCATAGCCTCAGCTGAGCTCACAGTTACCTCAACTCTCTCCTGCCTCAGCCTCCTGAGTAGCTGGGACTACAGATGCTTCCCATGAGGCTTAGCTAATTTTCCTATTTTTAGTAGAAATAGGGTGTCACTCTGGCTCCTGCTAGTCTTGAATTCCTGAGCTCAAGAGATCCTCCTGCTTTGGCCTCCCAGAGTGCTAGGATTACAGGCCTAAGCCACCTCATCCAGATGATTTTGACAAATTGATGGCATCCTTTCATTTAATGTTGGTCACTTTGGCATCCATTGCATAATATCACGGGTCTTTATCTTATTAAACTTTTGTGGGTGGGAAAATAAAACTATAGAATGAAGAGATAAAAGAGAGGCCATAAATGCTTCCCCACCAAAAAAAAAAAAAAAAAAAAAACCCACAGAGCATAACTAATTTATGGACAAATTGTGCTCCTCAAAGTGTTTGATTCCTTACTTCCATGTTAAAAAAAAAAACTTGACTGTTTTTTCCTTTCCAGTATTTCTGTTTACTTATATTGTCAATAACTTAAAACCTTTTATGTGATTATTGCTCCCACTAGCAGTAGCCTGAAATTATCAACAGCAAAGGGCATTTCCCTTCCAGGTCATTCAGCAGTGGGACACACATAAGTCTTTTCACCATTCAGCACCAAAAGGAAATTTAACTCACTCAGGCACTTCTCAGCATCTCTGGAGTGTGTTGTGCTCTGTGTTCCTCTGACCCAATCGACGATGAAGAGCCACAGTCACGCCAGGCTGCTCTAATATAGCATGGTAAGTTTCATTCCAAATAGCTAAAAACAAAAATAAAACATGTAGTAGAACATAGCAGCATTCAAAGAGTTGGCTGCTTTTCTAAAAATACAAATATCATGAGAACAAATTTCAATCCTAATGATCTAATGTGATATTAACATATACTACAAACTACTAGGATCAAAGAGATATAACATGCTATATTTTTTTATCCTGAACATCTGTACAACACAAAAGCTGTGGAATCCGTAATAGAAAAATCAAGTCCTTTCAGAAATGGATAAAATTGAACATAACCTAGAAGCTATTTTCCCCCTTCAGAGTCCTTTAAACAAAGATTGAAAGAAAGAGGCTATAAAAATGTTTTTGACATTTCCCATTTTTAAATATAAACACATTGATGTATTTTTAATACTATAAAACAGATAAAAGAGAGAGTAATATTTTTAAAGGGTGGAATACTTTCTGCTAAAGTAAACAAAACAAAAGAGCTGTCCATGAAGTCAAAAGTTGTTATCCATGAGAAGCAGCATGCTTTTTTCATTACAGAAACGAGCAGGTCCAAATGCATCAGACATGCGATGTCCAAAGTCTGAGTGGGCGCTCAATGCGGCTCTCAGCTGCACCAAAGGCCTATCCCGGCCTGTCCCCCCACAGAAAGAGCTAACAGCTGGCGGTCCTTGGGGCAAAGAAGGGCTTGTTCTACCCAGATTTCAGGTGAAAAGGAGACTGTCTTTCTTTGAGTTCTGCTTCCTATAATATCCCCAAGCACTCATGTATACACTCACACACGCAGACACACATAGCCGCACGCATGCGCACACACGCACAAACGCTCCATCTTAGTCAAGTGCTCACCTTCTAATTGGAACAGCTTGTGCAAATGACTACATGTTCTCCCACGTTGGGCCTCGGTTTCCTTGCCTGGAAAGTGGAAATGCAGAATGCATAGTCCCATCTGACTCTCACTGCTGCTGGGACTGAAAATACTCTGCAAAACTGGAGCCATAGTCTGGCAGAGAAAGGGAGAGGGCAAATGATTCCTCCCTTCATCCCCTGTCCTGCAGTGCACACAGGTCCGCCTCACAGGGAGGCGGCAGGGAAGCCGGCCGTGGGCAGCAGCCACCAAAGCCCCGCAGTTCCTGGCGCTGCTCACCCCACATCACTCAGAAAGGAAGACCAGTGAGAGACAGGCAGCATGGGGAAGGCCCAGTCTGGTGGAAGGGAGGGTGTCTAAGCACTCTGGATTTAGCCCAAGGTGAGACCTCTGCTCAGTAAGGTAAAATGTACTTGACACTGTTCTGACCAAAAGAAATTCTTCCTACAGAGCCAGCACATGTGACGCCATACATAGCATCCTTGGGGGAAGAAATACACACGTGAAGCACATTATGTGGTCTTCACAATGTCCACCCATCACAGTTTACTCATTTATCCACTTGTACAGCAGGCCATGATCTAAGTTGTCAGGGACTTAGCATCTGAGGCTTAACATTCACTTTCTCAGTTGTATGCTTCGTAAACAGCCTGCCCTGACATGTCTCACAGTGACTGTACATGTATGGTACACCCACACGCACACGTGCACATATGCACACACCCAGCAGCACACATGGCACATGCAATCGGCACTCTGGAGATTTAAAATTGACAGAGGACATTTGACATCAACTCTTGTTGTTCAGAAAGCTCATAATTCTGTCCCCACCAATAACCAAAGGTCCGAAAGTCCCATTCCAAAATATCAAAATCATTTTCTTCGGAACGAATTCTGAGCTGAGAACTGTAGGGAGATGGGGTAGGGAGTGGGGGGAAGAGGCTGAGCATAAGCAGCTGAAACTCACAGAGAACTGAGTGGCAGCCTGGATTTGGAGGGGCTCCCGCTGTAAAGGTCACTTAGAAGTTAGAAAGATAGACATTGTAATTAGGTGCCAATATAAAATAGAGCGTATAGGCCAGAATTCATCATTTATTTTTGGTATATGTTTATTCAAAAATATACAAAAGGGACTTGTTTGTTGATTGGGGATTTCGAACATTGTATTTCTGAGGAAATCTGTAGTCAAACTCTGACTGAACTTTTTCTCTTCAGAGAGTGATAAAGTGGGCTTGTCTAACTGTGGCTGAACTGGACTCACCACACCCGTTACGCTTTTCAGTGTCAGTAGTGGGATCTTCTGTGACTTCCCATAGACTTCAGAGTGGAGGCCCCCCTCCTAGATGGCCAGGGATGGTCCTCTGTGGCTGGCCACATGACCTCCCAGCCTCATCTTCCACTCCCTCCTATCATTTATTTTCTCTGCTCTCTCCTCCACCTCAACATGTTTTCACACATGGTTTTCTCCCTGGCTAAAGGTCCTCTATCCACAGTCTACCAGTCAAAAACTGAATTTTTTTCCAAGAACAATCTCATATGCCACCTTTCTCACCTTTGTCATCTCACTCCCTTTCTGACAGAACCCAGCAGGAAAATAATCTCTGGCGAACGTCACCTGACACCGGAAGCTGAAAGGTGAGAAGCAGGCTTCTCTTGCTCAAAGTACAGTGTAGAAAAAAGTTGCCCAAAATGAAATGATAATCCATGAGCGACCTATCCAAACCAGACAGCATGGCGCTCACAGGAGCAAGTGACCAGAAGCTGCCAGTTTGCTGTAGATGAAATAGGTGTGTCCCTCCAAAATGCAAAGGTAGAAATGCTACTCCCCAACGTGATGGCATTTGGAGGTGGGGGTTTGGAGACGTAACTGAGTTAGACTAGTCATGAGGAGGGAGGTACCTCCAAGATGGCATTGGGGGTCCTTATAAAAGGAGAAGGAGACTCGAGACAGCTTTCTCTGCATGCAAGCACCAAGGAAAGGCCGTTTGAGGACATCACTCCACCCTGAAGAGAGCCCTCCCCGGACCCCAACCTCACAGGATCCCTGACCTGGAAAATCAGGAGAAATAAATGTTTAAGCCACTCAGTCTGTGGTAATTTGTTCTGGCAGTCCTAACCGACCTAGACACATTTCATTCTCTGTCCCTGATGTGATAAGGTAAGTGACATGCCACCAGTGTCTTTAGAGGTGCAGAGATCTGGTATACCAAATGTATTCAATGAATATTTATGAAGTTTTTATTTTTAACTGGTAACAATGCCATAGACATAAAGATGACTAAGCACAGTCCTTCCCCTAGAGCAGTGACTTTCTTCTGTGTGCCATGAAAGGATCTTAAGTGCACCATGAAAAATTTTAAAGATCATTAATTATTTTCAAAAGAAGTTCAAAGCACACCAGGACATAACTACAACAGGGATTTTACCTAACAAATGCAAGCATCAGAATGATTAGTGATTTGTACTCTTCTATTAACCTGAAATTTTAAAAAAAGTTCAAACCACAGTAAGTATATTCCTTTTTTTTACTTCTTTTCTTATCAACATAATTTAAGTTGCCACAAAAGGTTAACTATAGGTTCAAGTGTGCCATAAGATAAAAAAAGGTTGAAAATCACTGCTCTAGAATAACCCTAAGCCTAGTGGAGAGATGAAGATGTAAACAGGTAATTATGTTACCACAATCCTGTGCCACCTTAGACAGGTAAAGAAAGAGCTTTCAGACAGAGCCATGACCGAGTGGGGAATGTGTGCAAAAGAACTTGACCTGGCTGGCATCCCTTGCGGTGAAAGACAGGGAGGCAAGCGAGGGAGACGTGTGCTCGGAGAGGATGGGGACATGACCATGCTGGGCCTGAGGCTGGGATGGGTCAGGGGCCTGGAGCATCTGTGGAGGACACATGAGTGGTGGTTTCAAGACATGAAAGAGTCATACACAGAAAAATAGGTGACTCATCCTGCATTTAGAGGAATCAATGAGAATTGAAAAAATGGGGCAGATGCAAAGGATATTTAATAGACAAAAATCACAATCTTAGTATGGAGAAGTGGGGGAGGAAAGGATTGAGGATAACTCTAAGGCTTCCAGCTTAGAGTATCGGTTGCTTGGTAACACCAAGCAAGGGTGGGGGTTCCAGGCAGCCACATCCTGTGCAGGGCAGGACGAGGCAGAGTGAGCACAGATAGTGGTCAAAGTGCCACAGCAGCCCCAGCACCACGGAAGGAGTGTGAGTAACACTGCAATAAGGCCCAGGCTGGTGCAGTGGGGACCACCAACATTTAAAGAGGAATCAAAGACATCTGAAAGCACCAACTGTCATTACTCTGACCCTTAAATTCACAAGACGAGAGCCTTACAGATATTTATAATTATTTATAGACAACTTTATTGAGTGCTTACTGTATGTAAAGTGTTGGGCTCAGTGTGGTGACCAGATGTGAAGATCATAATAATGTGTCAAAAATGCCCTCAGTGTCCTAGGAACCTCTGGGACAGAGAGGGATGCCTGAGTGTGCACAAAAGCTTGAGGGCAGGTGCTAGGTGGAACCCAGGGAGGGGGAGAGGCAGACCTGCATGTGGCAGCACTGTGATGGCTGTGAATTGAACTTGGGCTAGTAAGCATCTCAGAGCCAAATTGCAATAGGAATGGATGTTCTCATGTGTGGAAGCGGAAAGTACTTCACAGGGCAGGAGCGTGGACAATGGAGACACAGAAAGTCAGAGGTGGGCAGCCTGTGTGTGGGTATCTGGTCAGTTTGGCTCACTTTACCCAAACTCAATCCTTCACCTCCCTACAGAGAAATGATGGATGTTAAATCATTCACAGACATGCTCGGAGGCCTGAATTATGCTGTCCAGATTCTTGTTCTTCTACCAACATGGCCCTGACATCTCTTGGACTGTCAAGTGCTGTGAAGCCAGGAAGGCTATGGGACTTGCCCACTCATGCTGTGCTGATGCAGGGTAGAGCTCATCAATACCAGGAGTTTGTCCCAATCTCTTTTGCCACCATTTTCTGTTGGGGTAGTTATAGAATATAAATTTTAGTCGACCTAAAATTCAGATTTAAAAATTATGAAACACCTTGGAATCTCTTATTTACAAAACTTATTTTCTTAACAAAGAAAAATTACATTTTTATCTAAGAGAAACACATAAGTTAAGAGCCTTTCTCAGTTCAAGAGTCATAGCCTATAATAAGCAATCAAGGTAGTGTGACAAGTACCCTCACCTCCACTGACAAGGTCAAGTTGAGCAATTGTTATTTTATGCATTATCAAAATTTCATTTTCTCATATGTATACATAAATGCACAATTTGTGTTACTTGGGTCTTTGGTGTTCATAGAATAAGATTTTATTAAATGAGATCTATCCGAAAACAAACTGGAAAATCTATTAGGACAGGGTGGAGCACAAGCAGCCAGGGTTACAAAGAGCTCTAGCCCAGACCATGTGGGATATTTGTTTCTCTCTCTGTGGATATATGTAGAAGGCAGTGGGGTGGTGCTCTTTGTTATAGAGAATAAATTCTCCTATCATATTTTTAGGCATTAAATATTTGATTGTTAGAGTGTTAATGCCACTCTTGTCTGTCCAAATATCTAGAGTACAATTATATATCATATGTAACAGTATAAAACTCTCCTGGATATATTCTGAGGGTCTCTTTGGGGATTCGGAAGACATTTTGGAATCTTGTAGGATTTCAAAGATATTACCAGAAACAAAAAACAAAGATTACGATGAACAAAAAACAAAGATTCAGGATACTAGAGAGACAGGGCCCAAAAATACAGTAATAATGAGGATTTCTGCAGTTTTTTATGTATCATTCATCCTAAGAGCTCAAAATTCTTTCAAAAACGTGATCTAAATTATCTCTACACCACACTCAGGATGTGAGTGGAGATAACAATTTCTCAGTTTATCCAAGCAGGATAAACTAGACTCATTAAGCCTAGACTCATTAAGAAAAACTCCATCGTATTAATCTGAATTTTTTTTTAAGTTAAAAAAAAGAAAGAAAGAAACACCCCATTGGGTACAGTGGATGCCTGTCACAGAGCTGAGATCAGCCTTCAAGCCTCTGGTTCCTGTGACAGAATCTCAGCCAGAGAAGTCTATCTTCACTACAAACTGGTAGTAAAGACTAGGAGTGTTTAGTTTATGTTCCACTCTAGTTAAAACAGAAATAAACAAATAGAGCTAAAGATTTGACATGACATACTGGGACATCCAAAGGTCAAGGCAGTTTAACTTTTGGATAAAAAAGATTTCACTTTTCAAATATTCCAAATTTATTTTTTTAAAGCCCCATTGGGAGAAATTAGGAATTAGAGCAGAATAGAATAACCCAGGTCAATAGAGTAGTAGTCTTAGGACCACCTTGGCTTTGAGCTTCCCTCAGCACAGAGTGTTCAGAGGAGGCTGCGGGTGGCAAGGGCCTTTGTCTGAAGCACTGTGGGACCCTGGAAGCAGCAAGAGACAGCTTGGCGTAGGAAGAAGCTGGCAATAGCCTGACTACGGTGACAACAACATGAGAGGAATGATCTCGAATCATTTGCACAGCGCACCACATAATCTTAGAATTGGGGTTTATTTGGAATGAAAGCCAACTAAATGGAGGTTATAGGGAGGAGGCACTCAAGCCCTGAACTCTCTATCATCCCATGGCCACATTCTTTGATAGGAGTTTTTGCCCTAATCATTTGGCTAAGTGGACGGTAGTGGGGGAGGCGGGGAGGGGGGAGTGTATCAATTTGTTTAACAATTCATCAAAAGTAATGTCTATGATGAATGTCGAAGACAACCTGGGAAGGGAAGTCAATAAAACTAGTTAATAGCAGAAGGTGAAGAATCTCATGAATTTACAGATTTACAAATGAAAATGCTGGCAATGGATTAATACTGAGGCTCTCCATGGCCAATTGCTTCTACTTGGAAAAGCTTCATCGAGCATAGGGGAGCTTTCTGTTCAAAACCCAAGCACCTGACAGATTTGCTTTGCCAGAGGCTTCTCCAGCAGATAAACATGGAAGGCTAACTCCAACCAGAGAACTAAACTTCCCTCCGAAACCCAGAGTCAGTTGCTCACAATCAAAGAAAATTTTTGGAAACCTAAGAATGTGACCCTTTGGAAGACATCTTCAAATGTCCCATCTTCATCGCTAATTTTTGGTGCTTTGGTTTATTGGCTGACATGTTTTGGCTTACCCTTCCTAAGACTTGTCCTGTACTGGAGACTTGTGCTGAAATGCTTACATACGTTGCCATGTGCCATGCCTACCACTGAGAAACACCACCTGAAAGTGGCAAAGGAGGGTCTCCTAACAATGGGCAGTGCTTCCTGATACAGAATGAGATACAGGGACAAGGATGTGACCCCCGCTGCCCCACTGCTCCCTGAATATAACAATTATGCAAATTCCTTTTTGCGTGCAGGGCTAAGAATGTGCTGTATTTGCGGTAGGCCTGGGAAAGCAGCCTTCCTCGAAAGGATAGAAATACTGTAATTAAATCATTTCAAGGGATTTGAATGTAACATGGTGTTACTGTGTCCTCTTTGTAGTCTGCAACTACTGTCTTAAAGAGAGTATTAGACTTGTATCCTTCTCAAGATCTCTGGTTACAGCTTCTTGTGTAAGAACAAAGGGAAGGTTGAACCTCTCATTAGAAACAAAGTTATAATTCCGCACTCTTGCATTTCCTCCGATGCCATGCATGCTCGGGTGCTGGTGACATCTCAGGAGCAGACTCTCATGCCAGGGATTCAATAAAACCATCATTTTGGCAAAACAAAACAAAACACAAATTTGGCCTTAGGAAATTGTGAATCATCTCTGTGATCCTTCCAGCTGTGCTTTGCACTGGGGTAATAAATCATGCGTAAATAATAATCACCAAAATTAAATGTGTGGATGTTGGATAATTCTTTGTCATTGTTACTCACTAATAACAGTAATTTGGTTAAGTAAATTGTATTGATATCAAATGTTCCTAGCATGTAGCTTTCAATTAGCAGATCATACATTCCATCTTTAAATGACACAACATTTCCCTGGATGTTTCCTCCCTGATCATATTTTAGGGGTTTTTTCTTCCTTTAGTTTCCCAATCTCTTTTTACGTATTTTTTTTTTTGTTTGGTTTGTTTGTTTTTTATGGTCTAGTTTTCCTTTTGTGGCCAACACCATACCGAGAGGTGCCACCCACAATCAGCCTCACTGCAGGCTCACAATGGGCTGGTTGGCACTGCCAAGGAAGGCTGATCCACGTCCTTGCTCATCCTATGCTGGGTCCTGGATGCCTTCTCACTTCCCACTGTGTGGAATCCTCTCAAGGCATGTCCAGGTGAGGCTCAGAACCTCTCATCCACAGTTCTGGGGCCCCAGCTAACCAGCAAACTCCAGACTGAGTATAGAAGGGAAGATTGCCTCCACTGCATCTTTACGGTACTGGAAGAACCCACTTAGCTCTGTGCAGCTTCTCACACCAACAACCTTTCCCTACCGAAACTGGAGACTTCACTCAAAGCAGAGCCAAGATGAGCCATCAATAAATCTGTCATGCTGAGCCAGCAGAATTTGGTCCCCATTCGATCTCCAGTTTACATGGTGATGCTCATGGGGCTCATCTTCCTTCACCCTTCTAGGAAAAGAAAATGCTAGAACTGGAGGGGAGCAGATGCTACTTCCATAGCCACTTACTCTAAGCCTCCCCGTCAGTGGCAGAGCAAGAACCAGAACCAAAGGCAGAGGATTCCCAAAGCAGAGACTGGTCCTCTGAGGCAGGATGACTTGTCACTGTTCCATTAGACTTGGGCAATGCACAGACACCAGTTCTAGACTAAATCTCTCCCATGACAGATGCAAAAGCCAAAGTCAAGCCACGCTAGTCAGAGGAAAACCTTTGTCCCCACTAGCCTGTCCCCAGCTATCCCAGCTCCTACACACACTTGGGGGCCTCAGGATATGACTCAGACCACCTACCCATGCTCCAGAGCAGGACCATTATTAGAAATAAAATGTGACACTCATCATTTTAAATTTTTTAGTAGCTACCTTTCAAAAAGTAAAAATAAATAGATAAAATGAATTTAAGTAATATGTTTTATTTAACCCAACAAATCCAGACTGCTATTATTTCAAGATGTAAGCAATATAAAATACTAATGGTGAAGTATTGAACTTTCCTTTTTCACAGCAATTCTTTGATATCTAGCATGTATTTTTTTTTATCTTATAGCCCATGTCAGTTTGGGTCAGCTGCATTAGACAGCTGCCCTGGACATATTAGACAGACCTGACCTCCGCTTCACCCTGGGAGGCTTAGCAGCCTCACTGAAGGAGGCTCTGTAGAGGACCACAGCAGATGTGTTAACTGCTAATACAGGAGGCCTGGCGCACTGCCCCTGGAGTGACGCCTGACATCCCTGATCCCCTCATTAACACCAGCTTCAGTGCTCTTCTGTTGCCTTACAAAGACTAAAAACAATAAAGTCCAACTTACTGGGATAGAACCTGCTATATGATGGTTTCCAAGGTCTCTTCTATCTCCAAGATGATGTGATGATGATGGTGTTTCTGAAACCGCTCATGTCTTGTTAGAACTGAATTGGTATCTTATAGAACTGAATCTGCTTTAGGATTGCTCATAACATAAATTGTGACCTCCCTTGGTGAATTGGGGCAAAATAGACTCGCTTGCAAATTGTGTGGGCTAAAGGCAGGAAGCCAGAGAGACCAATCACCTGGGCACAGCCAGTTACCAGGATCACACATGTCTCCACCCAGATGAGAGCAACTTTCTCTTGACCTGATGTGATAGGGAGATAGCAAAGATATCTTGAGTATTATTGCTGCTTTTTACTATGTATGTGATTATAGGAGAAAATGTTCTCTTCATTCTCAAACTTCACAATGGGATACTCGAGGCTGGCACATTGCAGGGGCGACCTATTAGCATCACCCTCTAACTATTGAACTAATCTCATATTAATTTAGGAAAATCACCACCCACATCATCAATAGTATGCTTTCTGCTTCAAAAAGGACCCAAAGTGGCTTGAAAAGAACTAAGTATAGCTTTTAAGTGGCAAAATGACTACACAGGACCACATACAGATAGAAGAATCACTCAACCTACAGTATAGAGACTAGATTCAGGGGTTAGAGGCAGGAAGCCCAATTAGGAGACTCTTATAATCACCCAGATGAGAAGGGATGGTGTTTTGTAGAAGGAAAAAAAAATGTATAGGTCGAATAGCTATTTCTAAAGTAAAATCAAGAATATTTGGTTAATAATTTAGGGGGACAGAGATAAGAATGATTCTTAAATTTCCAACTTGAGTACTGGATGGGAGCATGGTGCTGCCATGTCACTGGATAAGGAACACTCTGGGAAAGCAGATTTTGAAGGACTGAGTCACAAGCCCAGCTGCAACACATTTAAGAAACACCAGTGCTGATGGATATAAGCGAGATGGCAGAATAGAAAACCTCAGATCCTTTCCCCCCATAGAGACACCAACTTAGTACAATATATGCTCAAATTTGCCTTTCTGAGAACTCTAAAGACCAGTGGAGAGTTTGCAGCTCCCAGAGGTGCAGAAAGCTGGAAAGAGATGCAGCTAAGTGTGCAGGAAAACGTGTGGCATGTTACCTGCCCTTGTTAAAGATAAGTAAGGACAACTGTCCTAGTTACAGCAAGGACAAGGAGGGGTTTATATCCAAGGAGTGTGTGTTTGGGTAACTATTTATTTATAACTAAATAGTTATAAATAATTAACTATGTATTTCAGACACAGCCTCTGAACATGAAATCTATTATCCATTATGTTGACAGGAAGGGCACACAGCACTAGCCCTGCACCATCAGGACACAAAGCACAGTGGACCTCCTAATGAAGCCCATCAGGACATCTCCTCCATGGAGGTCCAAACCCTGCTCAGGATTGACAAATCATGTTTCAAGAATCTGCGCCCATACAAAGGTTTGCGGTGGGTGTTCAGTCCCATGCCTCCAAATGGGCGTACATACAATCCAGCATCTAGTGAAAAGAAGGGAGCTCGAGAAAGGTTAGTGCCTCAGAAGACAGGGACACTTGTCCCTCTGGGAAGTTATCCTATTAGAGCTGGGAAGCCTAGTGGACTGTAGGCTCCCACTGCCCAGGAGTGACCTGGAACATTCTTGGCTCATCCACCTTTTCCCTAAATAACCAGAAGTGGGTGAGGCTAGAATTAGATTGCTGGTGTATTTTGTGCTATTTTCTTCAACTTCATTAGCTCCTGATGTCACACACTGCAGCTGTAAAGCTTCAGAGCCAAGGGGCAGTCAACCATGTGGTGGCTCGGTCCTCTGACAGATCTGTCATCCAAGCTTACCCGGGCTTCTGGGATAAAATGACAGAGTCCAGGGGCATTTGGGTCTTTAAAAATGAATGCATTCTAAGAGGCTCCCAGTGACCTCCCTCAGGGAATTGAAGCAAAACAAGGCCCATCACTTTGTTTCTTGCCCATGGAGTCTATTTCTCATATCCAGTTTAGCCCAGGCTCGTCCAGTTTTCCGATTCCTTCATTTGCCTCTCAATCAATTCCACAGCCTAAGGACCAGGAGCTATGAAATAAGATAGCCTGGCACAGTCCCTTGTGAGGTGTATGATCTCCAGCAAGTTTCACAAGCATCTCACAAGCTCTCCATCAATATAAGCTATTTCTACTTCAGTCTCCTTATTATTACTATGACCATCACCACGACAACTACCATGCGATGGGCGACAGGAAAATAAGCATCAGTCAGAACCACCCTGGAGAAGTGCCTATCTAGCGAGGGGAGGACAGGTAAGACTACAGCCAGCAGACAGCACAGAGGAGCTGACAGGGAGAGGGGCAGCTCAGTGCACAGAGAAAGCCCTCTGCCCTTCCCTAATGAGCAGAAGCCAACTGAGAAGGGCATCCCGGCAGGCAGGGAATCCCCCTGGGCATGAAGGTGAAGGTGAGGAAGCGTGGCCTTCTGCAGACAGCAGGGCCAGGCGAGATTTGGGGAAGCTCTTCTCCTTCCTGCCGCAAATCCTGGAGTCACTCCTAGCTCCTGCTGACCTTGGGACACTTCCCCTGCCACCACTCTTCTCTCTCTCTCTCTGGTATCTCTCCTCTGCAAACCACTTCAGAGCAAGGCAGAGCCTCCCGACATCTCATGTGCTGGCCCCTGCTGAAGTGCCTAAGCCTTGCAATCATTTTATTTCATTTCATTTCATTTCATTTCATTGTTTGGATCTATTGTGGGTGCAAAGAATTAATTTACACTGATTGCAGTTGTTAGGTAAAGTCCCTCTTATAATTATGCCCCACCTCCAAGAGGTGTGCTATAAACTGTTACCCTCCCAATGTCTCCCTCCTCCCCCTCACTGCTCCCTCATTCCCCTATACTCCCACCTTGTTTTAGATCATGTACTGTTTTCATATTAGAATTGAGTACATTGGATACTCCTCTATTCTTGTGATGCTTTACTAAGAAGAATGTTTTCAACTCCATCCAGGTTAATACCAAAGATGTAAAGTCTCCATCTTTTTTAGTGGCTGAATAGTATTCCATGGTATACATATACTACAGCTTGTTAATCCATTCCTGGGTTGGCGGGCAATTAGGCTGTTTCTACATTTTGGTGATTGTAAATTGAGCTGCAATAAACAGTCTAGTGCAAACGTCCTTATGATAAAAGGATTTCTTTTCTTCTGTGTAGATGCCTAGTAATGGGATTGCAGGATCAAATGGGAGGTCTAATTTGAATTCTTTGAGGATTCTCCATACTCCCTTCCGGAGAGGTTGCATTAGTTTGCAGTCCTACCCGCAGTGTAAAAGTGTTCCCTTCTCTCCACATCCATGCCACATTACAGCCTCAAAGCTGCTGATGCCTGCTTACAATCATTTAAAGAGTTTTTTTTCAACACGGAAAATGCATGAATATTTTTTTCTTTTTTTCTTTTTTTTTTTTTTTTTTTTGACACAGAGTCTCTCACTCTGTCATCCCGGCTAAAGTACTGTGGTGTCATAGCTCACAGCAGCCTCAAACTCTTGGGCTCGAGCAATCTTCCTGCCTCAGCCTCCTGAGTAGCTGGGACTACAGGTGCCCCAACTCAGCACCCGGCTAATCTTTCTATTTTTAGTAGAGACAAGATCTTGCTTGTGCTCAGGCTGGTCTTGAACTCCTGAGCTCAAGCAATCCACCTGCCTCAGCCTCCCAGAGTGCTAGGATTAGAGGCATGATCCACATCACCTGGCCTTGAATGAACACTTTAAAAAGAAAAATTTAAGGAATATATAATCATGAAAAGCAAGGTGTTGCCAAGAGCACTTTGAACCGCAAATGGGGGTTGTGTTGTCGCTCAGGCTCAGGTGAATACATGCATCTGAGGGCACATGCGAGACAGAGAGGCAATGCCTGTGCCCCAGCAGTAAACCTGTCCCATTGGCCAGAATCCCCTGAGACATCCGCTGGTGGACATTAGTCCCTTTTGGTGTCCAGATTTGAGCAGCAGAGCAGCACATGCCCCCAGCAGTGGGAAAGCCATTCCCAGCCTCCAGCCCCTGGGGACAGTGCTGGCCACATTAGCAGAGCACTAGAACCAGCCTCTCCAGAGGGGACAAGGGACACTGAATATCTGATACACTCCGGGGCTCCCTTGGAGAAGGGTCTAGCTATTTCAAGGGCCGTGCACTGCAGAGGGGGGACACAATTAGCATCAGTTAACATGCAGAAGGAGAAAACTTCAGTGTAAAGGTCTATTTTCCTTTGTGTGGTTTCAAAGTCCTTCACCTCAGGAGTGGTGCTTGGCCATCAGAGCAGCCGATGTAAAATCCAAGATAAGGTAGGCCTCCCAGCATAGACACAGCCTCTCCCCATTCTGGGTTACAGAATTGCTTTAATAACAAGCCCTTTTTTCTCATTAACTATTTCAAAGTTACTGACTTTGCAGGTTCCTGGGGGAAGCTGTAAAAGGCAGATCAAACAAAACAGCCTTGGCCCATCCCGGCCCTCCACACAACTCCTTGCCCGGCCTGCCACTGCGGAATGCTATTTACGGCCCTTTCATCTCTCACTACCTGCTTGTGAAAAGGAGGTAGAGGAGGAAGTCCTGAAGCCATAGAAGGCTGGGTCTAAAAACAGCAAAAGAGACAAAAATGAGCAAAGAGAGAATGCCCCACCATCCCTCCTGTACAGGGCACAAGTCTCCATTCCCTCTACCCATCTCCCTGGCCCTTCATGCAAATCTCTGATCCAGAAGTTGCCACTGTGAGTTGCACTTCATGATTGTGTGTCTGGACCTCTTCTGTCCCTCCATCCCTAGGGCCCAGGCCTACAGAGATGCTCCCTGAAGGGGGCCTTGGTAATGTCACCATGGGACACCCCACTTCAGTTTTCTTTTTCTTTTTTATTAAATCATAGCCATGTACATTAATGCAATCATGGGGTACGATGTGCTGGTTTTATATACAATCTGAAATATTTTCATCAAACTGGTTAACATAGCCTTCACAGCATTTTCTTAGTTATTGTGTTAAGACTTTTATATTCTACACCTAGTAAATTTCACATGTACCCTTATAAGATGCACGGCAGGTGTGATCCCACCAATTACTCTCCCTCCACCCATCCTCCCCCCTCCTCTCCCCTCCCTCTTCCCTTTCCCCTTCTTCTTGGGCTATAATTGGGTTATAGCTTTCATAAGAAACCTAAATTGGTTTCATAGTAAGATTGAGTACATTGGTATTATGCAGCCTTAAAGAAAGATGGAGACTTTACCTCTTACATGTTTACATGGATGGAGCTGGAACATATTTTTCTTAGCAAAATATCTCAAGAATGGAAGAAAAAGTATCTGCTTCAGTTTTCTCTTTGCAAAATGAAAATTCTGCATAAGAAGATTCCTGAGGTCTCTTCAAGTTTGCCGCTGAGGTTTTATTAAAAGTTGCACATGCTCATTCCAGAAAATGTGGATGCCAAGAAGGGGGACCAGTTGCCCACATCCCTATCACCTGGGGCTGTTAGTGTGAGCTGCCATATTTACTTCCATTGTAACACTTTACTCAACTGTAAAACATCATCTAAACTAACATTTATATATCCGTCAGGTAGCTAAGTAAACTATGGGCTTGGGGGGTGGTGTGGGCAGAATGCTATGTAAGAAATTTTAATGTTCATTGAAGAATAATATTTATGTAATATGCTAAGGGCAAGAACACACTAAAAAATTAAGAAGCAGATTTTCAGCATTCTCAGACTTTGTCTCCTTCCACTTACATAGCCCTCCTTAACAAACTCTGCCCCCTGACTGTTACCTCCCCCAGAACACACTTCAACTGGGTTCCCAGAGTCCTCATCTTTCCTATGGATCCAAAAGCCATTTCCAGGAAAATGACAAGAACTACTGATTCCTAAGAAGTTGCCCTGGACAGGTGAGGCTCTATGAGGCTGGTCTCCCAACAGGGCATTATCATGGAAACAGGAAGCCATGCTTTTATCCAAACAGCTGAAAATTAGGAAATTGAGGTCTCAGCACTATAGCTCAGAGGCATGTTCAGATATTGGGAAGAAAAGAAGAATTTGACCAGAACTCTGGAAATCACACCAAAGAGGCAACTTGACACATATCCTTCTCTAGTGTATCAGTCTCCTTTCTTTTCCAAGTTGCAGAATCACAGGAGTGAAAAAGAAATAGCAAGTTTTTCAATATTAAAACTAAATGAAGGGCAGTGCCTGTGGCTCATCGAGTAGGGCGCCAGCCCCATATACCAAAGGTGGTGGATTCAAACCCGGCCTCGGCTGAATTGCAAAACAGAAAAAGAGCCGGGCGTGGTGGCTGGCACCTGTAGTCCCAGCTACTCGGGAGGCTGAGGCAAGAGAATCACCTAAGCCCAGGAGTTGGAGGTTGCTGTGAGCTGTATGATGCCACAGTACTCTACGGAGGGTGATAAAGTGAGACTCTGTCTCTACAAAAAAAAACTAAATGAAAATGTATACATCTATTATGTATCAATAAAAACATGTTTAAGGAAATCCTGTTTGAAAAATATAGAATTTGCTATTTCCTTGAAAAAAAAGTCTTTCTTACATATCTAAGGAGGAAGGAAAGCCCATTGCCCTTGGATTTCCACCTGACCAGGCCTGCATACTCAGTCTTTTGGATCCCATGGGCCCTGGTCCATCACCCATGGAACCCATTCCATTTTGACTCTAGCTGTGAAGAGTTACACCTTCTCCAATGATGTGCAAACAGCTTACTGATCCTATTGGTCTTGGTGGTCTCACACCCCACAGCACAATGTGTGGCTCACTATTGGCAATTAGCACTTTTGTGGAACTGATGAATGAATTAGAAAGTGTGGAAAATAAGTTTGATAAACTTGGTATTTACTAAAGTCCACTTTGGACTTGCCAGAGGAATCTCATTAACCTGTCTGTAAAGTCTTTCCCCTTTCTGAAAAGTAAAATTTGGGTTAAACTAATAATTAAATTTTGTCCAAAACCCATACATGTTAGGAATGCTTCCTGTCTCAAAATTCCTCCTGCATTTAAAACACATCCTGTGTCTTCCTTTCCCTGATGGCATCTCAGTTTAAAAGATGGCAACCTGTATAAATCCAACTCTCTAGTAACAAGGCAGAAATTATACTTAGGGAAACAAGCTTGTGCTGCTTAAAAATAGACATTTCTAGAGATCGGGTAATGTGGACATGTGTATATTTCTGGACTGTCTCCATTCCAAGGCTTCTGTGGGTTCCTGAGAAGAAGCCAATGTTCTAATCTGTCTAAATTGCATTCTGCTGGTGTGAGAACGGCATGTCAGACAGAGTTGCTGAAAACAACAACAGTAACAGCTGTTTCTTTCAGAAAACTCAAAGAGCTTCACGGATACCACCCAGTAGGCTTTGGGAGGTTTACAGGAAAGAGACTGTCTCCTTTTGTTTTGCATTGCTATAAAGGATTACCTGAGGCTGGGTAATTTACCAAAAGAAGAGGTTTATTTGGTTCACAACACTGCAGGCTATATGAGAAGCATAGCGCCAGCACCTGCTCCTGCTGAGGGCTTCAGGAAGCTTCCACTCATGATGGAGGGCAAAGGGGAGCAGGCATCACATGGCGAGAGGAAGGAAGCAGGAGAGAGAGAAGGGGGTGCCAAGCTCTTCATAACTATCTGGTCTCCCAGGAGCTAATGGAGGGACAACTCACTTATCACCTTAAGGATGGCACCACACCATCCTTAGAGCTTCATGAAGGATCTGCCTCCATGACACAAACACCACCCCAACCAGGCCCCACCTCCAACATTGGAGATCAAATTTCAACATGAGATTTGGAGAGACCAAATATACAAATCAGGAGCCTAGGTAAGAAAAACTGAATAAAATATGACATCAATCTCCATCAACTCTACACACCTGTCTATTGTCTGGTTAGTCATTCATTTAAGTCCTCCTATTTATCCTTGTAAGTGCTTTTAAGCACTTATTTCACTGGTGATCAATAGTAACCAAGATAATAATTCATTCATGAGTCAACAATGACCACCAATCACTTGTCAGATGTTATGCCAGGCACCAGACTCAGGAGAATGCAAGTTGTCCCTGGCCAAACTCAACAGGCGCAGATGATAATGGAGGCCTAATTCACACTTGGTCTATATAAAGCAAAGGTGTCTCTGAAGCCATGACATTCGAGTTGAGTACTAAAAGCTAAGTAGAAATGAGCCTGGTAAGGAACAAAAGAGGAGTCTTCCAGGTTGAGAGAATAGTCTGGATGAAGGCTTTAGGGATGTGTAATGACTGGAGAAAAGATGTAGATTGAAGGTGAACAAGGTCAGATTCTAGGGAACCAACAGGTCACACTTAGGACTCTGGTTATATCCAAAGTGCAATGGAAAAACATCAGGATGCAGTCTGTTTTGAGAGAAGTCAGACGATCAAACACACATATGTGGGGGTTGGTTTTTAAAGATCACAGTGGCTGGCACAGTGATGGAATTGGAAGATGGTTGTGCTTGCTATGAAGTGACTGTTTCTCCACTTCAAACCCTCCCCTCTGGACTCTGCTTTGCAGTTCTGGGGATAGGACTCCACAAAGCGCGTTCTACTTTGCCAGTTGCTGCCCCCTCCACATTAGGCTTTGCCAAGGGGAAATCCTACTGGGAGACTAGAAGACTTGAATTCTTGGGGATGGTGGAGAAGACATGAATGAACTTGCCTCTGTTTCTATTCTCTACTTTTTGTCAGCATGGACCAGAAATAGATCTTCAGCCCACGCTGTGGGAGTTAATTTCAGGATTTTTTCACATCCCTCGAAGCAGCCCCACTGATCCCCTACAGAGGACCTGTACTAGCTGGGAAGTGTCCCCTCCGTGAATGTGTGAATTCCAGGTCTATGCAGCCCCATCAAGATTGTAGCTTTACCTCCCTCACCCCTTTCCCCATCTTATTGTGCAATAAGTAGATTGTAGCCTTCGCTTGAAAGATATAAATTTGCTTCATATTAGGGGTGTATACATTGGATACTATTAAACTTAAGGTTAAAGAAACCAAAAATTTTCTGTTCTCCTTCGGCAGCATTATGGAAAGTGGACAGGAGATGGCAGCAGTGGTTCTCTGACAGACCTGGGGAACTACAGTCCAAGGCGCGTTCAGACTGCTATGTCTCACCAAAGAAAACTGGGGCTTTGGATCCAGAAAACAAAGCCTCAGATGTCTACACATGTGTAAATTTAGAGAATTCTCCGAGAGCTCTTCAGGCCCTGAACCCTTGTAGTGTGAATGACTCTTTTTTCGGGAACTCACTCCTGTTCTGCTTTGTCTGGCCTCCCCAGTACCTATAGCAGGATTGGAATTCTGATTGGATTTTCCTTTTGTTATATATTCATTCTGTTTTGTTATGTTCTCCTGTTTACCTCTGTGCTTTGCTGAATTCTGTGAGCTAGGACGTAAAAAGATGCTCTTTGAGCTGTTTATATTTTACCATGCATAAGAAATGCACATCCCCAGACGGTAGCAGCATCGCAGTGTAATGACATGATTTCATTTAAGGAGAGGGATCTAAACCAAACTCCACTGAAATAGGTTGCTGTTCCTGCCACGGATGTGCAGAATGTTTTATCTCCCTTTTAACCCTTCAACTTAGAAAAGTTGACTTCTATACATATACTCTAGGCGAAGATTAAAGGCTTAACTTATTGCAGGTTTACATGACCCTTGGATAAACAGACCTACTGCATGACAAGGGAAGGGACTGGGAACAATCTGGCCACAGTTTACCCCTGAAATGTATTTATCTTATAGTAGTAATAACATTCTCAAGTGAAATATGCAGCATTTTCCTTTTTTACATGCCCCCTTGGGCACAGTAATAACTATCTTTTCATGTATTTTTGACCTTAACACTACAGATGCCCCCTGGGAGCTGTCAAAATCATGTTAAGATTCTTCTTAGGATATATAGGACACATGACCTTCTTTCAGCCTGTATTTTGCTTCCCTTTGGGCAACTCTTCATTCTCCCTTTCCCCATTAGCAGAACTGTTAAAGTCACTGCTTTATAGAAGTTATCTGACTGCAATCATTTTCTTTCCTCCTACTAATTTATACTCCCTCACTTACTACTTTTATGATACAATTTTCTGAATGTCTCATTCCCCTTAGGACTTCTGGGAGAAAAAATTCTTGTCAAGTTGCTAATAATAGAACTATGGTTTTTCTTCTTTCAAATAAAGATTAGGTGACTTTGAATGTTCATCATTAACTTCACTCTGTGGCTGTATGTTTCTTTATTCAAGTTCCTTGTTAACTACTCTTCGGTCCTCTGTTTTATATAAGATGGTAGTAAAAGTATTTCTCAGATATTTGTGCTAGTTCATAAGATTATTGGGAGGCTCAAATATGGTACTGTTCATGAAAGGATTTTATAAGGGAGAAAGCCTGGTGCAAGTACAAGATAATGATATAATTATTTGGCCCAACTCAAGTGTATTATAGGGAACCCTTTACAGATTGAAACATTAATTCTGTAGTCGGGTAAAATGGAAACAAAAAACCAGACAAAACATCAAACTTCTGTTAGTTTGTCTTCCCTGCCACATTGCTCCTTCCCCATTGAGTTTTCTCTTCTGTCTTCCCAGTTAAAGCTTTCCAGCAGAGACATGCTTTTTGGGGGGTCACATCCCTGTGCCCTTTCCTCCTTCATCAAGGCCTGTTTGCCCAGTAACCATTCATTCTGGCCTTGTCCTCTGCTTGTTGCAGAGTGGTTCAGTGGAAAGAACAACAGAGCACATGTCAAGGGTTCTGTCTCCACCAGATGAACTTTCTTAGCTCTCAGTTTCTCGGTTAGCAGTGATGGACTTTCCCTGAAGGCCCTTCTACTTTCACAATCAATTATTCTGGTTCTCTGGTGAGCCCAGGTGAATGTGTCTGCCCTCTCAAGTCTTCTTGGAGTTCAAAAAGACCTTAGTTCCTGGGAATAAATATAACCACAGGATTTTTGGAAAGCTAATGAGAAGCTATTTTTTGTATAGTCAGGCCCTGGACACTGGACATAGCACTGGTCTTACCCAGGGAAGTGCTAGTTTCCTCTCTTAATTTTAAAGCTCTTAACAATCTACTCTAGTTAATACACACCCTCACACCCTGGAGAGTCCTTGAGAGTTGGGTCAGT
Organism: Perodicticus potto; assembly: GCA_963574655.1. Taxonomy (NCBI): domain Eukaryota; kingdom Metazoa; phylum Chordata; class Mammalia; order Primates; family Lorisidae; genus Perodicticus; species Perodicticus potto. The sequence goes on from CAUYRH010133380.1 coordinate 69,531, forward strand.
TACAACAGCAGCTGTAAATTGTTATGGTATAAAGCAAACACCCCTACTCGACCCCTTGCACCAGATACCTGATTTGGAGTCCACAGAAAAGTACGGCTGGCCCTGGAGAATGCTGTACACGACCCGAGCGCTGTTGCCATATGTTGGATCATCAGCATCTGTGGCTGTCACCTGGATAACAGAGGTACCTGAGGAAGAGAAGTGGCAGGAACCTGATGAATTCCAGTGGCTACAGGCTGGATGTATCCTGACTGGGCAGTATTAGAGCGTTTGCAACCATCCTGTTTGCTTCCTTGGGAGAGTCCCCTCTCTAGGCCTAGCTTCCAAAGCTCCCATCTTATACCCATTTAGTGGGGGTAAGAGTTATTTAAGTTTGAATTCCTAATAACCTGTAAGGACAACACAGCCTGTGGGCTCTTCATTGCTCTTTTGATAATACAAAAATACTTCTCCCTTATGAAGCAAATATTATCCCTCTGTCTATTTTTCTATCTACCTAATTTTTTTTTTTAAAGAATCAGATCTTAATAACAGTTACTATCCTTTTAATTATTATTTACTGTGGCTGATTCTAATGTTTGCCATTTCGGTTCAGTTTTACAATTTGTGAGCCATTCCTCACATCCTCCCCTTCTTTGTATATGTGTGTGTATGTAAGATTGAGAAAGAGAAAGAATTTTCTGTAGAGCAACTGCTGTTTGTGAAAATGAGTGAATCACCTCCTTACCCACTGGTGACATTTCAGGCACAGTGGCAACATAAGGTCCGTCCAGGAACTTGGGCTCATTGTCATTGATGTCTTGGATTTTGATGATGAATTCTGACTCTGGCTCCATTGGCCTGCCTGTTCGCCTATCTAGAGCTTGAGCCCTTAAAGTATACTGGGCTCTCTCCTCTCGATCAAGCCTCTGAATGGCGTGGATGTCTCCAGTGGTGTCGTCGATAGTAAATACGATGCCTGCTCCCTCTCCTGAGAGGATGTATTTGATGGATCCGTCTCCCCTGTCCATATCTGAATGAAGCTGGGGAGGAAAAAAACCCAGCCTTTCATTGTGGATACAAACAGGAGTCAGAAATAAATGGATTTTCAATTGGTACCAATGTAAGACCTCCTCTCACACGGGAAGTTTTTTTTTTCACTAAATATTTACGACATCTGTCTACAAAGAGCTGGTATGCATTGAACATGATCATATCGAGGAACAAATGTAGGTTTATGAATAAGTAAAGTTTTTTCACATCACATTCAATATCCTCTACTATTATTTTTAAAAATCCTCTCTAAGAAGTGTAGAAAACAGGAACTCTGGAAAGTATAGATTCTCCAAAGTGAGAATAGGAGCAAGTCTCATAGGAAGGAACACTGCCTCTTCGTTTAAGAAAAAATAATAAAATGGCAAGCCTAAACGTTGTTAAAAAGTGCTATAAATTAATTTTTTCAGTATCAAAAATACTTATGAAGATTCATGTTGGCTGGAAAGCTGATGAAGTGATTCATCAGCAGGGTAAGGCCCCTGTGGTGGGAATAGTACATGACCTCTGACTCTTGCAACTCTCCGATTCTGTGACCCCAGTTCTTCAGTTTCATTCCAGGGGAATATGCTTCCTTATGTTTCCAGTGCCAGTGGAATTTAACTGCTGGTTATTCTTTATATCAATATTTCTGTCCTTTTGGTAGGACCACTTCTGGGTGTATAATTTGAGTCACTTAAATCTATGTTTGGAAGGCTGACTTGGGGACATTCTTTTATCTGCCCAGCCACCTATACTTTCTGCCAGATTACTTTATAATAACTCTCACAAGGAGTCCAGGGGTACTATTTTTTATCTCAGGCCTAGAACATTTCTGTATATTGTTGTAGATAATGTGTGTGAGTGGCAAGAACTCTGGAAATTTGGGCTATCCTATAGGTAATGAATTCTTTGGCTCTTTCTAAAGGGGGCAACACAAATGAATTAAATTTAGTCAGCCACCACTAAATCTCTTGTTGCCTGGATTGTTAGCACTTTGCGCAGTTCAGCAGTGACATGAGATTAGTTTATAAAACAGATGACCAGTTTTAGGTTTAAAGTGGTGAGGACAATACATCTGAACATGGTTCTATTTCAGTTATAAATTGAGAGCCCTTGCCAAATTATTTTATGTTTATAACTATTAATTTCCTCACATTATAATGTGGAGAAGAACACTAATAATTACTCCAAAGGGTTGCTGGGATCGTTAGAGATGAATGTACATAAAGCATAGTGTTTTCTCATAATAGGAATGCTATCACTGGGGCCGATTACGATGATGACATACATGCACAGAGAAAGGGCATTAACACACTCAGCTCTTCTCTCCTCCCTTCAAACCTCCAGGACTGCAGCAGAGAAGGCAAACACAACCTGATGGCTTTTTTGTTATGCATAGCCCAACAGTAAAAACTGCAAAAGGCTGCCTGAAGCATGCCTGGGATAGTAACTCTGAGGAGTAAATGGCAGGGACACCCATGAGACACCTGAAAATGTATTCACAACATTCTCCGACATGGCTGAGTTTGGAGGTTGTGGTTGGCTGTGAGCTGATCTCTCATTGACTCATGGCCAAATCATGCAGGCAACGATTTTGCTGCCTGGAGGAACTCAGCTGTGTCTTATCTAGAGAAGGGAAATAAGAGAATAAAAGTGACTGAAAAAATAGCTGTGGATTTTATTTTCCGCTTAAAGTATTCTATTTAGAATATGATTTTCTCACATTTCCTCATTCTATATACAGTACTATCATTCTTTTTCTTTCTTTCTTTTTTTTTTTCTACAGGCCAAATCTTCTATTTATGAAGATAAAAAAAGGAGAGATGTCCAGCTCTTATTGTGTTGAGTAGAAAGCCATTTTATATTATTGGGATGTGGGTACAGAGAAATGAAAATTCATTCCGTTTGGAACTGTGTTCCCAGGCAAAGGAACAGAATCAGGAGGAGGACAAAGATCTGAGGATGTATTTTACTGTAAAAATATATGTGAATACATGTGCCTGTGTGTTTACATGTGATATATATGTATGCAGTTTTAAGGCGTGTGGCATAGGACTTAGAATGAAATAGGTTAATTTAGGGCCTGATAATTTGGGGGGGGGGAAATAGAAGCTGACATAAAGGATATATCCAGGACTAGTTTGAGGTACTCTATTTTTCATTTAAAAATCTGATCATGAAAGCTATGTCAACCAGTTCGATGAAAATATTTCAAACTTTATATAAAACCAGCACATTTTACCCCATGATTGCATTTATGTATACAACCATTATTTAATTAAAAAAAATAAAAACCTGAGTACTTGTGATCATCACAGGCTAAGTGTAAGTGCTCAGGAGAGTGCTTGGTAAGCACAGGAGCTCAACTCTGCTGCTGGAGGGGACAGCCAGGCTCATCAGGCTGGCTGGTGTCACATGGGGTCTGGCCTAAACCTCCTATTTGTTGACTTTGCTTTTATATGTGTTGGGAGAAGAATTCAAGGAACTCCTGGACTGTGAGTTCCTTGAAGGCAGGGACTGTGAGACCATCATATTAGTGTGGGTCCTGAGGTAGTATGTGCTAATTGAAATTTTATTGGGAGAAGGGTTTGGGTAGGACTAAAATTTTTTGTGGAACTGAGCTACCTTCCTTTTAAAAGGGCTAGCAAGCACCTTTTGGGTAGCTTCTGAGTGCACGGCTATACATGTGTGGGTGCAGGAGGGGCAGAAGGAGGAACAGCCTTGGAAGCGGGGAGCTGTCTGCTATGAACGGGTCAGGATCTGCCTATGCAGAACTGATTTCCAAGCAATGTAATTGTATCAGTTCAAGATCTGGTCAGGGAACAAAAGCAACAGAGAGAAATTAATATGGAGGACTAAAAGGCATAAGAGAAATGCTCAGCTCTCAGAGAGAACAACTCCAGGGAAAACAGCCAATGCCCCTCTGGATGGAATGGTTGGAATGTGCCCCTCAAGGTTGGATATGAAGCCTTGAAGGAGGGAGTACTGCCCTTGGGACTGGGGCCTCAGGAGCTTCAAGGAGGAGTCTTTTTCTCCTTGTCCTGACACCTGGGACTCAGACCTCAGAGAAGGGGATGCTGCCCAGTGATGCTGATGTTTCTCAAGGGGTGTAATAAGGCTGGGGGTAAAAGGAATGTATTTCTTCTCCCCCCTCCTGCCTCCTGGTCTAATTCTAGTACATTTTATGGGTAGAACTTGACAGGAGCCGAGTCAGTTGGAAAAGGAGAAATCATGGCTCCCATCAAGTTCTGCCCATAAAATGTACTAGAATTAGACCAGGAGTCAGGAGGTCTAATTCGTGGAAAAGGAGCGTTCCAGCCCCAGTACACAAAGCAGAGAGTATGGAAAGGTGAGCAAAGAACTAAGACACTAGCTTAATAACCCATGCAGCAATGCATATTTAATATTCTGCTTTACCAGCCGTAGAACACACATTTGGTTTTGAAAATTGCAAAGAAGAGACATTAACAGCTTTTCTCCAAGTCACTCAGCAAATTGGCAGTGTAATAAAAATGTGCTTTATATTTATTCATATTTAATTCAACTAACACTGACTGAACACCAGCTATTTGAGGGAAGGTAAGGAGCTTTGGAGTGGAGTGGGCAGCACAGTTATGTATGTTATGGGAAAACTTTTTTTCCCAAAAAAGATTTTAGATGGAATAAGACAGGTGAATATCTCACTTATCCTGATAATTCTTTAGTCTTTAATATCCTTTCATCATTCACTACCAGAGGAACAATCTGGAGAATCGGAAAAATCTTAGTTTATTTAGGATTTTGAAAACAAGGGTGATTTTCCTCCTTTTATCATCTTTCAGAGTTCCTTGAATAGTTCCAGGAATGCAGTAAGTGCTTATAATTTGTGGTTAGACAGTTTCCATGTACTTGTTTTCTTTCTTTCTTTCTTTTTTTTTTGTAGAGACAGACTCTCACTTTATTGCCCTTGGTACCATGTACTTGTTAACCTCAGCTTGACTTGCCTGTGGATTCGTGCACAAGCACAAGCTCTCTGCATCCCCCTCTTTGCATATGTCAATATAATCTAGCTTTAACACGACACTTCCTTGTCCCTGGAAAGCCCAGTGTGGATTTTATAAGGCCACACCAATTACAGCTGATAATTGTTGCCATACTCCTTTCTGAAATAAGCAAATATTCAGGCAGGCTCTCTAAACAGACATCTTCCAGAGCTCAAGGTGACAGGCGGAATGGCCCCTGGGGTAAAGAGAATGAAAAGTAGATAAATTCCCTTTCAAAAGACAGTACAGGGAAAAGTGCCTGGGTAAGTGAATATGTAAGTACTTTCTTATGTGGAGGTAACAAATCAATGCAGGATGAAACCCTTCCCTGGCGTCTGGTGTGTTGACTGGATCAGATGACAGTTGAGTTGCTCAGGTGTCCTGAGTCCTGGGTTGGGGTAATTAGGAGAAGATGAACACTAATTGTGAATGGTAGAGGGTGCTACACAGCTAAGTACTCCCACACGTCAGAGGGAAGAGATCAGGAAGCAGTCAGGCTCAGGTAGGATAGATTCCTGGTCCCACCTTAACACCACTGCCTCTTCCTTCTTGTCCTCAGGGCTAAGGTTAAATCCACTGACCACAGGCAGATTGATGTAAAGGAAAGCCTATAGCTTCCGTGTAAGAGTGATGGATATTTCTATCTGAGATTTACCTGTTACCTGTGGTCCAATTTTGGACAATGATCTCTTTGAGCCAGGTTCCCTGTTAATTAGACTACACTCACAGCATTATCATACATTTTAACACTTATGTGAATATGACTGACATGTAGTACAGTGATAGTCCAATAAAAGCCTGTCTTTCTGCACTTCTGTGTGACCAGTTCTGTGCCAGCTACTCAGTGTCCTGGAGGGAGCGGGTGCAAACAAGGTTGGGATGGGGTGTCTCTGTTTCTACCCTTGGGAGGAGGGAGGAGAGCCCTACATGTACAGTGTACATGCACACAAAGCAATTTGTGAATACAGACATATTCTTTCCTTAAACTTATTTCATCAGTAGCCATGTATGTCTACTTGGGAGAAACGTTTATAAATATGGAGAAGCTAGAGGCTTTGAAATCCTGAGGAGATAGAAGATGTGTTCATGATAGGAGAGGCTTTAGCTGGAACCCTGAGGAATTTGAATGTGGTTTAAGAGAGGAGGGGACAGCATATCCTGGGCAGGGCAGCAGTATGGGCACCCGTCTGGATAGGGGCAAATGTGATATAGGTGTCAGGGCCAGTAAGGAGTCTCAGCTTGTTTGGGATGAGAACCTGACTTGAGAAATTGTGAGACAGGTTGGATGAGGGAGGAGGAAGTCCTTGAACTCCATGCAAAGAGCTCTGATAAGCACTCAAGAGCTCAGTGTCGTCTTAATCAGAGGAAAGGGTGTTTCGAGGAGATAAATATCTGGAGCCTGGAGGAGTGATGGGGAAACCTCTCCACAGGGTAATAGGCAGCTCTGGCCCAGTTATTATAATCATGGAGAACAGAGGATCACAGTATGATGGTTCCTGGAGATGAAAAGGTGAGTCTGGAAGAAACTGGCACGGAAATATTGACAGACATGGTGGCTGATTGTACACAAAGTATAAAGGAGATAAACAAAGGATAAGTCAAAGAAAATTCACAGGTTGTGAGGTCAAGGGATCTGCAGCTGCATTAGGTATGCATTGCTGAGCTGCTACATCCCATAATGAACTCCTTGTACTACTGTTACTATTACTGCTATTACCATTCCAAGTATACTACTGCTCCTATTACTACTATTTACTACTGTAGGGGGGTAAGTAAAGTCTTAATTGGGAACCTTGAAAAGTGCTTACAAGGCTTATCGAACGCTTGTGCTTGAAAAGTGCTTACAAGGCTTATCGAGGTGTTCATTGACTTATTTATTCACTGTCACTTTGAGCACCTCTATGACAGGTGCTGTGTTAGGTCTTGGGGATGAAATGGAAGCAAGGTCCTTGCTCTCATTGGGCCTCTAGTCAGGGGGCTTCAGACAATAAACATGTAGATAAAAAATAAATATTGTGGGTTGCGTTTAGAGCTGTGAAAGAATAATGGTGGTGAGAGCCTAAAAGAGAGGGGCATCCCTTAGAGGATGCCCTAAGGAAGGCTTAGGTTAGGACTGACCCCGAAAGGGTAAAGAGGAGTTGACCATGAAAGAAGCCAAGGGAAGCATGTTTCCTTAGGGGGGCACTTGGAGGTGAAACTTGGCCATGTCCCTGGAACACAAAAGTGTGGGAGAGGGTAGCGTGGGATGTGGTTGGGCACCAGGAGGCAGGGATGACATAAGCTGCAGGGAGGCATTTTGGGTGTTTGACACATGGAGGGAAGATGTGGAAGAGACTTGTGTAGAGGAGTGACATTGTCTGATATAAAAAGATCATAGCAGAGAATACACTGGAAGGAAGTGGGGGGTGGGTGGGAAGACTAGTTGGGAGGCTATGTATTTGCCCACGTGATAAGGGATTTTTTTTGGCCTGGACAAACAGAATTTGCAGATAGAACGTGGAAAGGGTAAGGAAAGAATGACCCTCAGGTCTCTGCTTTTGAGAATTTTGGGTGAAGGCAATGCTAAGATAGGGAAGACCAGGGGAGACCAGGTTTGGGAGGAAAGACAAAAGTTCCTCATGAGACACGCTACATTGGAACAGCGTAAGAGTCAAAAACGTGATGATGTCACATATGCAGTAGGCTTTATAAGTCGGGAAGCTTAGATGAGTGGTCTCAGCTAGAGATGGAGGTTTTGCATTTCTTGGTATAAAGTCAGTGTTTAAAACCACAGGGGTAGTTAGTCCACTTAGGGAACAAGTGGGGGTGGAGAAGGGGCCAAAGTGAGGGTTGTGAGCTCCTAACACCTGGTCAGTTGCAGGAAAGAAAGGAGGAGAAGCAGGGATTGTGATGGTTGTGATGCCGAGAGAGGATAGTGACTCAAGTGGAGGGATGAGGAAGCAGTGGCCAGGGCTGTCACTAGGAAGTATCAGATGACAAGGCCATTGTGTTGGATAGTAGACGGGTTCACCCTGAAGAGCAGTGAAGACACAGCTTCAGTGCAGTGGTGGGGACAGAAGGCAGACAACTGGGTTAAGAGGTGAGTGGGCATTGAGGGACCAGCTTGAAAAGTAGCAGTTCTCTTATTCCCTCCACTCAACACAGCCTGTTGGGTCTTGGCACCCTGTTCAAAGTCATTCTGGAACCAACTGGCAGGGCTGGACTTTGAACCCACATGTGTATCAATGTAAAACCCATGCTCTCAGCCTCTGCACTAAACAAGTATTTAGGTTATCATTGAATGAATTATTTATTTTCTAATTAGTTCTTTGTCTCCCATTCTCCCGTACTTGGTTCCTTCCCCCAAATGTTCTCTGGAACATTTGTATTAACATCCAAATACAGTAAACATAGGAGAAAACCAGGATTAAAAATGAAATGACGACAGATTAAGTCAAGGGAACTTGAGTATAAAGTTTATAAATATATTCATTGATTGTCTCCAACTACCCTAAAGCACATGCTAGGATCTTCAGAAATGAAAAATGTTTTATCCTTTTTTTTTTTTTTCTTCATTAAATTTGGGCCTCAGGCAATACCTGTGGAAATGCTTTGAAAAAAAAAAAAGGCAAAGAAATCTGTACTTCCCCCTTTGCATTTCTCTGCTTCTTGCTTCCCCATCCTGTCATCCCCAGGAGGCTGCTGCTACTCTTTTGGGACTTGAATGGCTTTTGCAGGGTTGGAGTCTGTTCCTCCAAATTCTAATTCCCAGTTTTTCCTACTCAGAACAGAGACATGGAGGAGAGAAATATTTTCTTTCTTACTGATATCTGACAAAGCAAAAGTTATATTTTAGTTAGATGTCAAGTAACATACTGCTTGTTCAGATTTTTCTCAGGCCTCAGACACAGGCTAGGTGAGCATTCATATTTAATCCATATTCACATCCATCTTCAATATCTGGTCCCCTACTTGGCATCTCTTACCTTGCCAACGTACAAAGGGTCGGTCCCAGTGTATTCTTCCAGAACGAAAAACTGGTTCCAAACCCAGCTCCTCTTGGTTCGCTGGTGTGGCTTGTCTGACAGGAGGGCTTCTAATTCGCCTCGTGGTGTTGGAGTGCCCGAGAGAACGGTGGTTGTTAGGTCCATCAGTCCCCAGAAATATAAGGACATGCCAAGTCCAAGCCAGCTCTTTGCATTGCTCATTCTACCAGAAGTCCACATGGGATTGCCAGGTTTTCAGAAGGTATAGGACGATCAGCTACTGAAACGTGAGTATTTTCCCAATTATAAAGAATAGACCACAGAGTTCATTGGACACTTACGCTTCCCAAATGAGGTACTGGTTCAAGTCAATCTGCTTGAAGTTGACTTCCTGTCAAGTTAAGGAAAACACAGTGTAATGATGTCAAATTCTTCCCTGCAGGGTGGCTGCAAGTTATCAAGAATGTCAGTAAATATTCAGTTTTCTACTCAATGAATTAAAGACTTTGTCATAACAGGTTATTGCTTTGGAAATGTTTGAGTAATATAAATAATGTTTTGATAAAAAGAAGACAACGTATCTTGCTATAATCAAGCCCAAACCTTTGGATATGGATTCAGTGGGAATAAAATTGGTGAATAAATTTCTTCTCAGTGGTAACTTAGCTGGAGGGTTATGCTGTATTATTGATTGGCTTGAATTAATAGTGTGCTCTTTGAAATATTTGTGATCAGGCAGCCTCCCAAACTCTTAAAAATAGTATTCATTTCCAAAATTTATAGCTAATAACTAATATTTCCATTACATTAGCCCAATAGCTTTTCTTAGCTTATTAAAAAAAAGTAGCAAAATCAGATAACTTTTTTTGGTTGCTATCCACAATTATCTTGTGCCTACTGCTGTTATTGATAATGCTAGAAACCTTGAATTTCATTTATAAGCAGCCATGGATCACTTCTGACTTTAATCATTCTCTGAGCTCATGGTGGAATTCAGGCTTCACATTCTATTGCTTTGGTTCTGAAGAGCTGATAGGGGCTCTTTGCTCTCTGATAATGTGACCTTTCTAGGATTTGAATGGTCAGTTAATCATATTCTTCACAGCAGACTTTTAAAGTGCGACTAGGCACATGATGCTGTGAGCAAGCCAAAGTGTCTAGCTAACACATTTCCTTTCTTGGCCTGAGAGACTGATTTAGGCAAAGGGATGTTAACTTCTACCCTGGGGACACATTTTCATCAGTCAAACTCCTTTTGTTGCTATGAGGTCAGATTTAGCTGGTGACCTCATGCCTGGGCTGTGACCTCATCAACCTTTTCTTCCCTTACTTGGCTTGGTTTAAAGAGATGGCATTAATACTTAAGTCACTTTGTCAAAACGACCTAAGTGTCTTCTCTGGGCTTAATATTCAAACTGTTACTTTGAAGAACATTGTCGTCATCTCAGAACAAATGTGTGTATCTGGAGAGTGCGGATCTGTGCTTCATTTGTATAGTGGCTTAAAGTGAATTCATTGGTGCTAATTAAGTCACCACCTTCTACTTGTGACCATCAGGACTGATTTGAACTTCCTCTCAAATACTGACTATTGAAATTTATGAAAGAATTTTTTAAAATCCTATAATCACTTCATACAATATGTAATTTCATTTCTATATAGAAAATCACTTCAATGAGAACCTATAAAAAGGAAGAACCTTAGGGCAACTATAGACTTGTCTATAGCATAAGGGGAGGCTGTGCTTCTTACAAGATCCTGCTGTAAAGGCGGATCGATTGTTAAGAAGCAGCAGGCCAGGCACACCTGAGTGAGATGATGTGCTTGCTAATAGAGAACAGTAGTGCTGCTGAAAGGTGGGTTACCAAATATTAGCTGTTACCTCTCTTTGAACGAATGGACAGAAACCCTGCCCATATTTCTCTGATCCTTGTGTTAGGGGAGACGTTCTGGAAGAAGGAATCTTAACCCAGGAAATGAGTTGATGAAAAAGACTGATGAGAAACAGCCATGCTGTTTTAGGACCTGGAAAGTGGACTGAAGGGCACTGCCAAATAAAGCCACTGCCAGAATGCTGTGACTGGCAAACTACAAAGGGACTCTTCCACATATACAAGATACAAATATATCTGTAGTTTCTCAAAGAGCACCATACTAAGGGACAGTTTGATTCCTGGTTCCATCTTCATTACCTTCATGAACTTTAGTTTCTTCCTCTGTTAAGCAGGGACAATAATTCTTCTCCCACCTGCCTCCCTGAGCTGTGAGGGGATAATGCAGGCTCTGTAAATGACCAAGGTATCAAGCAACGTTTGAACAGCACATAAATTACCTGCATCATGTGTAAAAATGATGGAGCTGAGCCTGGAACCTATATTTATCTCATGGGCACCTTTGAGACCAAACTCTGAAAGGGCTTATAATATCTTTCATTTCTCTGATCTTTACATTTGTGGTAAGTAGCAGATTCTGGCTCCAGCCTACTTATCTAGTAACCAGACATTGTTTTTCTATCTGAGGAAATTTCAGGACGCCCTCTTAGAAAACAGATAATTCTGTTGTAAATTGTACTTAGCAATGGTAGAAGTCAATACATACATAAATATTCTGTTTAATGTATTTTCCCTTTAATGTCTGTGTTTTATATACGTGCATTCTGCCTAAGCACACTTACAAATTATTTTCTGTGGATAGTTTTCACAGCTTGCTTCGGATCTAAGGGTACATGTGTTTGTGTATGTCAGGTGTGCAAATGTCCCCCATCCTTCCTGATTCCTTTGGCTAAATTTTATGGACAGAATTAAATTTGAGGGGATTTGGAGTTCAAGAAGTGCCCTTTATATTCTCCTGTGTCTTACAAAGCAGGCTTGCATTCTTGCCAATTAAAATCCCTTATCTTTACCTCTAGGCATGATTTTGAGGAACTCAAGGAAAAAAGCATTCATTGGAAGCTTTGTGATAAATATTTTTTAGGTGGTTCCGTTGCCTCGGCTTTTATCTCCCTCTCTTGCCTACTTTGGCCTCCTATGCACTTGTGCAAAGTTCTCATTTTCTTCCCTTTCGCTTCACACATACAAAAGTGGCTTTGGGGTCTTGAGGTCCTGTGGAGCTCCTTGTGATCCTGTAAAAGCTCACAGTCCCCTCTCAGATTTTCCTTACAAACCTGAAGTTACAGAGATAGCAGTGCCCGTAAACTTTATAAGACTGTCTTAAATAATTTGATAGTGCCAATTGATGGAAAGCATTTTATTTCTGCTTACTTAGGGCATAATACATGAAAAATACTCCCGACCTAACTTTTTAGAAGGTAAAATCTGGGTTATGCAATAGTAGTATTATTCTTTTCAATTAGAGCTATTTTTATATAAAACAGTTCTATCAAAAATACTAACCAGTTTGCAATTATTAAAAAGTAGTTCTCATATTCATGTTTTTTTAACCTACAGGATATGAATAGCGATAATGTGTTTGGGGATGGGCTAATCTAATTGCTGTTATCCTTATGAAAGAAGATATTGGTGTTTGTATATTTGTATATATACGTCTGCTTTGGAAGACTACATATGCCACATGAAGAATACATTAGTGGAAATTGACTTCTGTGTTAAATGAGTCTTTTAGAAGTCTCCCCCCGCCCCAGAAAGCAAACAGCTTGGTAATGAACACAGTAGGAAGAAATCAAAGTTGTACCCATAAAGTGTGCTCTTAGTGATTTGTTTATTTTGTTACTTAAATTCGTTGTGATATTCAAAATGTAGGGAGGAGGGATGGTTACTGCTTTCTCCTTGAAATGAACTGGACTTTTATGATCTTCCTCTGATTTCTTTCCTCACCATTCCAGTTTTCCTGAGTTTTTCCGGGTTAATGGAAGTACTGCTACTCAGCAAAGCGCAAACAATACTTCTGCAGAAGCAGTCAGTCCACTCTGCTCCTGACTCCTCATATGAAGAGGGGGTGTTTTAAAGTTCTAATGTGGCTTAATGCCTTTAGAGAGGTAAATGTAGACAGTGGTGTCATGGTTCTAAACAGCCGAACTTCTTAAGCTATCACTTTTTCTTATAATAAGAGCCTCAAAAATGCACTTAAAAGAAAAAAGAGCCTTCATGGAGATCTTAAATACTACAATGAAACATGACAGTGCACCATAAGGCATGTCAACATTAAATCAGAATACATCTCAGTGTCATAGCATTTTCAACCTCCCAGTCAAGGCTCTCTCTGGAGAAATACAAACAAACTCATTTTACTTAGGAGTCAAGATCCTCTAATAGAGAGCACAGAATCCTTAGAGAATGAACAGCATAGGTAGTCATGGGTATAAGTTAGAGTTAAAAGTTCAGGTGATGATCATATATTTCAATATGCATAGTTCACAAATAACAATATCCCCATTGTGGAATTCCATAAAGAATATATTTTCAGTGTCCCTGAAAATAATATTTCAACATTTCTAGTTCTGTTTGAATATGTCTGTGCTGCTGACCAAAATCCATTACTGGGGATCTGTTTGGGAAATGATGTATATAGAATGGTTTTGTAGGATGGTCTATACATCCTATATCATCATCTTTAATCATCAGAGAAATGCAAATCAAAACCACTTTGAGATACCATCTAACTCCAGTAAGAGTAGCCCCCATAACAAAATCCCAAAACTACAGATGTTGGCGTGAATGTGGAGAAAAGGGAACACTTCTCCACTGCTGGTGGGAATGCAAACTAAAACTTTCCTTTTGGAAAGAAGTTTGGAGAACAGTCAGGGATCTAAAAATTGACCTGTTGTTTGATCCTGCAATTCCTCTACTAGGAGTATATCCAAAAGACCAAAAATCACTTTGAAAAAAAGATATTTACATCAGATTCTTCATTGTAGCTCAATTTGTAATAGCCAAGTCATGGAAGAAAGTGCCCATCAATCCATGAATGGATTAATACATTGTGATCTATGTATACCATGGAATACTATGCAGCCTGTATCTTAAGAATGGAGGAAAAAGTATCCAGTGTACTCAGTACTTCTATGAAACCTACTTATATTTACTCACACTTTGTTATGAAAGATAGAACACAACTATAGCCCAGGATGAAGGGGAGAAATGGAGTGGGAAGGGAGAAGAGTGGGGAGGTTTGATGGAGGTTAAAAGGCAGGACCGCACCTATGGAGCATATTGCAAGAGTACAAGTCAAATTTGTTAAGTGTAGAACATAAATGTCTTAACACAATAATCAAGTAAATGAGGCAAAAGCTATGTTGATTGGTTTGATGTAACCACGTCAGATTGCATAAAAAAAAATCAACACATTGTATCCCACATATGCATAAATGTATTCATGATCTATGTGTATTTGAC
>CAUYRH010133388.1:0-86616 GCA_963574655.1 Perodicticus potto
CATATAGAAAGCATTTAATAAATGCTGGTTGGACATGTACAGCATTATATACTAGGCAGTCAACAAATACTGATTAAATTAGAGTATACAAAAAACACCTCATAAGTGGTTAAGTAAAAACATAGGCGCACAGGGCGGCGCCTGTGGCTCAAAGGAGAAGGGTACCAGCCCCATATGCAAGAGGTGGCGGGTTCAAACCCAGCCCCGGCCAAAAACTGCAAAAACAAAAACAAAAACAAAAAAACACAGAAGCATAGGCTCAGCGCTTGTGGCTCAGCGGGCTAAGGCGCCAGCCACGTACACCTGAGCTGGCGGGTTCGAATCCAGCCCGGGCCCGCCAAACAACAATGACGGCTGCAACCAAAAAAATAGCCGGGCGTTGTGGCGGGCGCCTGTAGTCCCAGCTACTTGGGAGGTGGAGGCAGGAGACTCGCTTGAGCCCAGGAATTGGAGCTGTGAGCTGTGATGCCACAGCACTCTATCCAGGGTGACAGCTTGAGACTCTGTCTCAAAAAAAGAACAAAAAAAAAAAAAACATAGAAGCATAGGATAGTTGCCAAATAAAGGTTGGCTGGCTAAATATAAGCATATATGGACCAAATATTGATTAAAGAGAGAACTACACAGCAGGGATATAGAAAGCACTGATTGAATAAATATGGAAATATGCAATTGGTGCCCCAGAAATGCTGGTTGGATGAATACAGTAGCATATAGTACATGTTTATATAAAAAAGCTACTAAATATGGCGGCACCTGTGCCTCAAAGGAGTAAGGCACTGGCCCCATATGCCGGAGGTGACGGGTTCAAACCCAGCTCCGACCAACAACCACAAAAAAAAAAAAAAGCTACTGAATAAAAATAGTGTGTAAGGGCTGTGCATGATGCCTCATACCTGTAATCCTAGCACTCTAGGAGGCCGAGGCAGGCGGATTGCCTGAGCTCACGAGTTTGAGACCAGCCTGAGCCAAAGTGAGACCTTGTTTTCTAAAAATAGCTGAGCGTTGTAGTGGGCACCTGTAGTCCCAGCTACTTAGAAGGTTGAGACAAGAGAATCGCTTGAGCCCAAGAGTTTGAGGCTGCTGTGAGCTGTGATGCCACAGCACTCTACCAAGGGCAACAAAGTGTGACTCTGTCTCAAAAAAAAAAAAAAGACAGAAAAAAAGGGGGTGCCAAAATAGGTGCCAAATAAACACCGGTTAGATAAATATATGCAGATAAATTAGGTGTCCATATATAAAAGCTACTGAGTAAACATAGAGCATACAGTAAGCATCCAAGCCGATATATAGGGAAACATGTTAGTCAGACTGTTGGGTCTGTGGGTACCCACCTCATCAGGTGCTGGGTAGAGGGTGAGCAGGGCCTGGGGCCGGTGCTGCCGGCGCAGGGCTTCATTATGCCGGTCCACGTCCTCAGGGGCTGCTCGCTCCAGCAGTGAGGGCAGCAATGAGTCAGCTGCCAAGTTCCTCAGGTCGAAGATACCAGAGGCACCACTGCTTCGAGGGGTGTCGTCTGAGGAACCTGAGCAGCGCTGGAAGTCTTCCTGACCGTGGAAAACATGCAAGCCCTGAGCACCAGCTAGATGCACCTTCACCTCACTCCAGAGACAGGGAAGCTAGAGCTGGGGGTAGGATCACCACTATAAGTCCACGAGGGCTTTTCCACACCTGCTTTCTTAGTGGAAGTGGGGATCATCTTCTACTCTAACCACTGTTGAGGAGGCTACTCCCGTCTCACATCCTGAGCTTCACATGACCCTTGTCTGGCCAATCAGAACACATCTTTCAGCTCCCAAGATTGGCTCCAAATTATGGACCAAAGAGAGACTTCCATGGGACTTTGCTAGTGTCGCAGGAGAGGAGGGTGCTTCCTGACCTGCTAGACTCAGATGTTGTCACGACCAGATTCTGCCCTAGTTCAAATCCCAGCTCAGCTTTGAGACCCTGGATCTCTGCCTGCAATTCTAAGGGCATCAGTTTCCCCATTTACATCTAAAAATAATAACCATGGAAACAGCAAGAATAGTTCTTACAAGTATTATTGTTGGCATAAACAAATGTTGAGTGACAAAATATAGCTTGAACACAAGCTCAAAGCCTCTAATAAATTTGCCATGTCTCAGTTTCTTGACCTGCAAAATGGGTGTAATGATTGCCCTGACTCATAAAATAAAAGAAGAGAAGTATAAAACACAGGAAGTGTTTATAATTATCACCCCCAGCTTTCCATTCATGCAAACGATAAAATTCTTTTTGGACTCAAGGCTGTTTAGGTCATTTCCTGTCGCATTTGCCCAAAAGCTGGGGCTGGAGCCTACACACATACCCCTGCCATGACCCCAGCTGGGGAGTCCTCAGGGCCCGACTTCTCATCCCCAGAAGCATCCTGCTCAAAGACCTGGTGGGTGAGGGCCTTGTGCCGTTCTCGCTGCACCTCTGAGGTGATAGGGCTGTATGTTGCACTCAGATGCTGGTACCTAGCAGGAAGCATGGGTGGGCAGGCAGTTGTGGTGAGGACTCCCAGGAGCTCCCAGTGCACCCCAACACACCTACCAAGGACTATGTGATGCCTGCAAGGCCAACCACCCTGCTTGAAGGGAGAGTAGGCAGATAAAGGGTAGGACTGAGGGCTAGGGGCAGAGGCTCACGCCTGTAATCCTAGCACTCCGAGAGGCTGAGGCGGGTGGGTTACTGGAGCTCAGGAGTTTGAGACCAGTTTGAGCAAGAGGGAGACCCTGTCTCTAAAAATAGCTGGGCATTGTGGCGGGCACCTGTAGTCCCACCTAGTTGGGAGGCTGAGGCAAGAAGATCTCTTGAGCCCAAGAGTTTGAGGTTGCTGTAAGCTATAATGCCACACCACTCTACTGGGGCAAGAAAGCGAGACTCTGTCTTAAAACAAACAAATAAACAATCAAACAAACAAACAAACAATCGGTAGGACTGGCCATAGACAACATCTCAGCTCTTCTGGGCTCAGACCTCCTCCAGCTGCCCATGAGGCACACCCACCTTCTATGGACAATGACCCAGTCCTCTGTGTACATTTCCACTGCGGCCCTCACCTGGGCATCCAGTTTTCTGTAGCAAAATAAAATCAGAGTAAAAAGAGGCAGGGCCTCTGTTAATCATTCCAACAGCCAGCGAGGATGTGAATGTTCTGTCTACTTCAGAGATGGGGAGACGGAGGCTCAGAGTGGAAGGACAACTTGTTCAAAGTCACATTGCCATGCTAGGAGCTAAACTTGGGCCGTCAAGTCTGCCTTGAAGGGGGGTATTGATGGAGGGGCACAGAGGCAAGCTGGAGTCATGGGTGGAGAGGCTGTGGGGCTGGACCCACCCATCCTTGGGGAACCCAGGCTCTGTGGTCCGACATTCCCGGGGCTGCAGCAGCAGCTCCAAGTCATCAGCTGGAAATTCTACCAGGTCCCTGAGGGGCCCAGGCTCAGCATCTGGTGGTCTGCTCAGCAGCACATCCTCAAAGTCCAGGGGCTCGATGACCTCAGTGAGTGGGACCTGGGTTGGAGCAAAGTGGCTATGATGTCGCTGCCCCAGAGGCTGAGAGTTGGGGGTGGAAGTGAAGTGGGGGTAGGTACATTTTGGCTTCAGAGGAGGGTGGTGGGAACTATAGAGGCTGCTGGAGCTGTGGAGGGACCATAAAGGTCAGTGACTTCAGACTCCCCACCCCCACCTCAGCTTTGCCTGGCCCTTCTCCTCCCTGTAGGGGCTCCAGGAAGGAAATCACACCCTAGTGCCTGGTTAGGCAGGAACTAAGGGTGGAAGGAAAGAAATGTTGACTGAGGCCCAGGCAAGAGACAGTTCCTAAGGCCCTGTGGGCAAGAGGGCTGGCTCCACCCCTCTACTCACTCCCCAAGATCCCTGTCCCCCTTCCCCTCCCCAACCGGGTGGTCCAGGCAGCAGGAGAGGGGTGCCATCCGACAGAAGCCACACCCTCCTGACCACACACAGGGCTACCCTCAAGCAGCTGCAAGGAGGGTGGCCACAGAAACAGGGACAGGACAATGCTAGGGCCAGGGCAGGGCTATCCTCCACTGCTGCCTCCATCTGTTTCCCCACAGGACAGGGTAGGGGTGCAACAGGTTGGACATAGCCTAGGCAGAAGGGAAGGCCCATCTCTGGCTGCCAGAGGGCCAGGACCTAGAGGGTCATCCCTGAAATACTTACCCCCAGGGAGCTGCTGCCACGCCTGCTGGAATGTGGGGAACCACTGCGTTCCCGGGACACCTGCTTGCGCACCTCTGCAGCCACTGTCCTGGGAAGGACAGGAAAGGGGTTGTTGGGAATAAGAAAACTCAGGTGGCAGGCCTCTGGGAACTCAGGCTAAAGGGCCAACAGGTTCATTGTATGGGACGAGAATCCAGGCTGTATAAAGGCAGAAACAGGATTTAGGACAGAAGTGAGGCTTCAGGAACCACAGAAATCAGGCTGTAGGGCCACACAGCCCACCAGTTCCCCCAAAGCTGGGCCTGGGGACCTTCCAACCCCTTCCCCACTGAGCATAGATGGAGGTGCTGCCACCAGATGGGGGTGGAGGGGGTTACACTCTCCCCTTGCCCTGTGGCTGGGCCTCTCCGGGAACTCTGCCCACCTTGGGGTTCCCTAAACACACCCAGCCCTGCCTCCTGGGCCCCATCCAGAATGTATGCCCCTTTCTGTTCTTGCTCTGGGGCCTTGGACAAATCATTCCTGCATATGAGCCTCAGTTTTCCCATCTGTAGCTATCCTGATGATCAGGGAGTGAGAGGCAAAGATGTTGTGTCAGAGGCCTGCAGCGCCTTGGAGGCCTTTTAAGCAGCCCTAGCAAAAGAAGTTGATGCTGTAGCCTTCCTGGGCCACCTGCATGTGAACTGGCCTTCAGTGGCAGGAAGGATGTGCATGAAAGGGCAAGACTCCCAGGGGAGGGGGCCAGTGCAGGAATTTGAAGCAGAACCAGGATGGCCCAGGCCCTCAGCTTCTTCAGGTTAACTTGTTAGGAGAAAAGGAAAGTGCCAGGCAATTTACTGGGGGGAACAGTGTGCCAGACAGAGGGAATAGTCAGTGCAAAGGTCTGAGGCTGGGCTCTGAGTACACAGACCCCTTGTCCTTATCATCTCTGAGAAGGCAGGAGCCAGGGCTGTGTGATCCCCACAGAGGGCCACACATACTAGTACTCAATAAACAGCTTTTTTTTTTTTTGTAGAGACAGTCTTACTTTATTGCCCTCGGTAGAGTGCTGTGGTGTCACACAGCTCACAACAACCTCCAACTCCTGGGTTTAGGCGATTCTCTTGCTTCAGCCTCCCAAGTAGCTGGGACTACAGACGCCCGCCACAACGCCCGGCCATTTTTTGTTTGCATTGGTTGCAGCCGTCATTGTTGTTTGGCAGGCCGGGCTGGATTTGAACCCGCCAGCTCAGGTGTATGTGGCTGGCGCCTTAGCCCGTCGAGCCACAGGCGCCGAGCCTATTTTAATTTTTAAAAGAATGAGTGACTCCTTCCCTTTCTCCTTCTTGGTCCAACTTGCCCAAATCCACTGAGTTAGGGAAAGCCCTAGATCTTTCAGCTGTGTGGCTTTGAGCAGGTAGGCCAAAGCCATGGGGGCCTTGGTTCCCCCTAAAATTGAAAAGCTGATTAGCTGGTCTCCTTCCTTCCTGCTTCCCACTTTTCTATGTGCTTGGAAACTTTCATAATAAAAAGGTATGCACTTGGTAGCCAGGCGTTGTGGCGGGCGCCTGTAGTCCCAGCTACTCGGGAGGCTGAGGCAAGAGAATCGCCTAAGCCCAGGAGTTGGAGGTTGCTGTGATGCTACGGTTCTCTACCAAGGGTGACAAAATGAGACTCTGTCTCTTAACAAAAAAAAAAAAAAGGTATATACCAAAAAGTGTGATGCTGGCCACTGCAAAGCTGGCAGCCCACGGGGGTGGGGGAAACTGGGGCCACTAGGAGCCTTAGCCCTGGCTGGAGGCCTCCAAATTCAAATCCACATGGGTCCAGCAAAATTTAATTTCGACCTTGCTCCACCATGGGGGCCCCAGTTTAAGACCCTAGCCTCGGCTCGGCACCTGTGGCTCAACGGGCTAAGGCGCCAGCCACGTACACCTGACCTGGCGGGTTCGAATCCAGCCCGGGCTGCCAAACAACAATGACGGCTGCAACCAAAAAATGGCTGGGCATTGTGGCGGGCGCCTGTAATCCCAGCTACTTGGGAGGCGGAGGCAGGAGACTCGCTTGAGCCCAGGAATTAGAGGTTGCTGTGAGCTGTGATGCCACGGCACTCTATCCAGGGTGGCAGCTTGAGGCTCTGTCTCAAAAAAAAAAAAAAAACAAAAAAAACAAAAACAGGAGGCAAAATATTGAGCTGAACTTCATGGTTTTTCCCAGGAGGTGATCTCACAATTGCAATGGGATAAACTACACAGACCAGGTGGTTGGCTGTAGCATACCACTGGGGTAAATCCTCCTGAGAAGAGATTCTGACAGCCCCATATGACACTAAAGGAGAAAGATGAAGTGGTAGCATTACCAGGAATTCAGATGACACTGTGACTCACACCCCAGGGCTGGCCAGATTAACTGAGGTCTATCCTCACAGGGAAGGACACTAAGCCAGATATAAGAACGACAATGCCTCGGGCACTGTGTGTTCCCACTCGTGCAAAAAGCAAAGAGGAAAGAAAATTAAGCCGTACAAAAATCATATAAACTTGGCTCGGTGCCCGTTGCTCAGTGGTTAGGGCTCCAGACACACACAGTGGGGCTGGCAGGTTTGAACCTGGTCACAGACTGCTAAACAACAATGACAACTACAACAACAACAAAAATATAGCCGGGTGTTGTGGTGGGTGCCTGTAGTCCCACCTACTTAGGAGGCTGAGGCAAGAAAATTGCTTAAGTCCAAGAGTTTGAGGTTGCTGTGAGCTGAAACACCACCGCACTCTACCGAGGGTGACAAAGTGACACTCTGTCTTAAAAGAAAAAAAAATTAAAAAAAAATCACATAGGGCGGCGCCTGTGGCCCAGTGGGTAGGGCACCGGCCCCATATACCAAGGGTAGCAGGTCCAAACCCGGCCTCGGCCAAACTGCAACAAAAAATAGCCGGGCGTTGTGGCGGGCGCCTGTAGTCCCAGCTACTCGGGAGGCTGAGGCAAGAGAATCGCCTAAGCCCAGTAGTTGGAGGTTGCTGTGAGCTGTGTGACGCCACGGCACTCTACTGAGGGCAATAAAGTGAGAATCTGTCTCTAAAAAAAAAAAAAAATCATATAAACTCCTCATTGGCAGAAATTTATAAAGACACATCTGTAAGCACCAGAAAGGATTTGGATCAACTAGAACTCTAATCTGCCTTAATGTATAGCTGATTATACAGATGGCTCTCTAATGATCATTTGTAATTATTTTAAAAACCAACTGTAATTATCAAGCAAGGTTGAAGATACACCAATCCAGCAATTCCACTCCAAGGTATAAATTCTTAGATGGAAACACAAGAGGCAGGCGAGGTGGCTCACGCCTCTAATCCTAACACTCTGGGAGGCTGAGGCAGGTGGATTACCTGAGCTCATAAGTTTCCGACCCGCCTAAGCCAGCCCAGCTTGTCTCTAAAAACATAGCCAGGCTCGGCGCCTGTGGCTCAACGGGCTAAGGCGCCAGCCAGGTACACCTGAGCTGGCGGGTTCGAATCCAGCCGGGGCCCGCCAAACAACAATGACGGCTGCAACCAAAAAAATGGCCGGGCATTGTGGCAGGTGCCTGTAGTCCCAGCTACTTGGGAGGCAGAGGCAGGAGACTCGCTTGAGTCCAGGAATTGGAGGTTGCTGTGAGCTGTGATGCCACAGCACTCTATCCAGGGTGACAGCTTGAGGCTCTGTCTCAAAAAAATAAAATAAAATAAAAACATAGCCAGGTGTTGTGTTGGGTACCTGTAATCCCAGCTACTTGGGAGGCTGAGGCAAGAAAATCGCTTGAGACCAAGAGTTTGAGGTTGCTGTGAGCTGCACTGCCATGACACTCTATCGAGAGTGACAAAGTGAGACTCTATCTCAAAAAAACCCCAAAACACAAGGCCAAGAATGTTCACAGCAGCCCTGATCATCACAGCCTCAAAGTGAAATAATTCATGTGTTCATTGACCAAAGCATCAGAGAACTACTACAGGGCAGAGCCCGATGACCGCAGGCAGCACGGACGAGCCTCCGGACACTCGCCACGTAAACAGAGCCAGGACTATAAGGGCACACTACCATGCCTGGTTAAGTTGTCTATTATTATGATTTTTTTTTTTTTTGGTAGAGATGGGGTCCTTATCTTACTCAGGTGGTCTCGAATTCCCAGGTTCAAGGAATTCTTCCTCCTCAGACTCCCCAAAGTACTGAGGACTCTATCGAGGCCGACAAAGTGAGACTCTGTCTCAACAACAACAACAACAACAAAAACAATGAATGTCGGCAGTGCCTGTAGCAAAGGAGTAGGGCGCAGGCCCCATATGCCAAAGGTGGCGGGTTTAAACCCAGCCCTGGGCAAAAACTGCAACACTAACAACAAAAAAACAAAAAACAATGAATGTTACGTGATAGTTTTTTGTTTTGGGGGTTTTTTTTTTGTGGTTTTTGGCCAGGGCTGGGTTTGAACCCACCACCTCCAGCAAATGGGGCCCGCGCCTTACTCCTTTGAGCCACAGGTGCCGCCCCTGTGTCATAGTTTTTAAAAAGGTAAAAAAAATATTAACAGATGTGTGTGCTTATATTTGCAGATATATTCAGGAAAAAGGCGACACAGACATCTCAAAATCCTGGCAGCATTTTTTTTTTTTGAAACACAGCCTCAACCTGTCACCCTCGATACAGTGCTGTGGCATCACAGCTCACAGCAACCTCCAATTCCTGGGCTCAAACGAGTCTCCTGCCTCCGCCTCCCAAGTAGCTGGGACTACAGGCGCCCGCCACGATGCCTGGCCATCTTTTGGTTGCAGCCGTCATTGTTGTTTGGCGGGTTCAGGCTGGACTCGAACTCGCCACCTCAGGTGTATGTGGCTGGTGCCCTAGCCGCTTGAGCCACAGGCGCTGAGCCAGATTTCTGGCTTTTACAGTTTAACGTTGTATCCATTCCTGTCTTGTTATAAATAATGTGAATTGTAGGTTTACGCAGGGTACTTTGATCCTATTTAAACCAATAACAATCAGACACAGCCAGAGTGGACTGGCCTGGTTACAAGGGCAGACTTTTTTTCTTTTCCTTTTTTTTTTCTTTCTTTGAGACAGTCTCACTACGTCACCCTAGGCAGAGTGCTGTGGCATCACAGCTTATAGTAACCTCAAACTCCTGGGCTTAAGCCATTCTCTTGTCTCAGCCTCCCGAGGAGTTGGGGCTACAGGTGCCCACCACAATACTCGGCAATTTGTTGTTGTTGTTATTGTTGTTGTTGTTGTTGTTGTTGCAGTTGTAATTGTTGTTTTGCTGATCTAGGCCAGGCTCAAACCTGCCAGCCTTGGTGTACGTGGCTGACAACCATGCTACAACCATGCTACGGGTACTGAGCCTTTTTTTTTTGCAGTTTTTGGCCGGGGTTGGGTTTGAACCCACCACCTCTGGCATATGGGACTGGTGCCCTACTCACTGAACCACAGGCACCGCCCCCCTTTTTTTAAAAGATGGTTTATTGATCTTAGAGTGAGAGCATTTAAGCTATTGATTTGCAGAGGAAAGGGCACTGTGATCTGCCTTTGAGTGGAATTCTTAGTTGTTAACTTCTCTTGAAGAGAAAGAACATTGGTGATGGTTTTACTCAATGGCAGCAAACAGAGGGAGGTGGTCTGGTCCTAGGAGATGTGTTCAGGCTCTGTGTTATCTCAGGGCCTGTGAATACAGAGCTGAAGCCTGTGAGAATTTGAGGTGAGCTTATCAGGGCCCCATGGCTTGTACAGGGAGTCCCTGTGCCTACTTTCGTTTTTTAAGCTGCCACAGTTTCGCTGGTGGTCTGTGTCTAAGACACCTGAGGCTGGACGGCTTGAGCACTCTGACAAGCTGTCCACTCTGCTCCCTAACCCCTGGGGGGGTCCATTGTGTCAATAGACATTTTAGTGCCATTGAAGGTACTGCAGTTGTCTTTTTTTTTTTTTTTTTTTTTTGAGATAGCCTCAAGCTGTTGCCCTGGGTAGAGTGCTGTGGCATCACAGCTCACGGCAACCTCCAACTCCTGGGCTCAAGCAAGTCTCCTGCCTCTGCCTCCCAAGTAGCTGGGACTACAGGTGCCTGCCACAACACCCGGCTATTTTTTGGTTGCAGCAGTTATTAGTGTTTGGCGGGCCTGGGCTGGATTCAAACCCTCCAGCTCAGGTGTATGTGGCTGGTGCCTTAGCCGCTTGAGCCACAGGCACTGAGGCTGCAGTTGTCTTGAAATAGAAGTTTGGAGGACATTTCCAGAGCTGGGAGCTCCCTGCACTACCAGGGCATGGGAGGTTGGCATAGATGTTTTGGCAATTCTGACCTTGTGAAGCCACAGTTTATGTTGAGGACTGTAATTGCAGTGGTGCTGTTCTGTGCTGGCTATGTCCAGCCTCATTTGGAGTCCTCGGAAGCAGGCTCTTGCAGGAGTTGGGAGTCTGCTGTCCATGTGGTGTCCCAGAAATCCACTGGGGGTAACTGAATGCATGTCCCACGTGGATACCTTCCTGTGAGGTTGCTCAGGGGGCTGGCTCACTTGCTCCTTTGCAGGCGTTGAAGCTGCCCCAGGTACAGTCCTCCAGAGCAGGTGCCCACACACCTCTGTCTCTGAGCCCCAGTCATGGGCCCAGCTAAGAGCGTAGTGTTTATTTGGCTAGGTAAGCAGAGGTGCTGGAGAAAGGTCTCTGAGAGGAGCTGGCTCTTCACCTGCACTTGAGAGGAGCCTGCTGTGGACCTGAGCATCTGAGGGAAGCTAGCTCTGCACCTGAGAAACCTGACCTGGTACTGAGGAGGTGATTTGAATAACATCCTGGGTTTACAAAAAAGTCTTAGGGCTCACTGCCCTGCTGAAGCTCTGGAGGGGAGG
This sequence comes from Perodicticus potto, assembly GCA_963574655.1. Lineage (NCBI taxonomy): Eukaryota > Metazoa > Chordata > Mammalia > Primates > Lorisidae > Perodicticus > Perodicticus potto. The sequence goes on from CAUYRH010133388.1 coordinate 11,028, forward strand.
ACAAAGAAGCCCTCACCTGCTTTGCTGGGGTGTCTCCTGCTTTTTCTCCAGCACCTGGGGAAGCAGAGCAGATAGGTGGCAGTGGCTTATGGGTGCTGGGGTGAGTGCCTATCAACTGGAAGCCTGAGGCTGGGGTTGAGTTGGGACCAGAGGGTGCTTGGTACCTGTGAACAAGAGCTGGGTTGCTGAGATGCTCCAGGTGTTTGTGGGCTGAGCTTACGGGATGGAGGAGGACGTCAGGTTACTCCGTGGATGGAGTGGTAGCAATGGTCCTATAGGTGGGTAAAGCCCTCAGAGACTGGAGTGTCAGAGCCATGGCACTGGATGTGACTGTTGGACAGGTTAGTGGCCATAGAGCCAGGGTCTGGCCCAGAGGGTATCTGAAAACACCATCCAATAAGTGAGCCAGTGGTTGGGACCAGGGCCAGTGAGGCTCCAGGAAGGGCAGCAGGGGTCACTGGGTGATGTCTGGAGACATCTGTGGTTGTCACCCTGGAGGGTGCTCCTGGCAGGGGGTGGGTGGAGACAGGGATGCTGCACAGCACACTTTAGTGCCCAGGATTGTTCTCTTAAGAACAATCTGGCCTCAGTGTCTGGATTGCCCTGAGGGAGAATCTGAGTTAATTACTTAGAAAATAAACCAACTTCTATCCTGTTTACTGGACACCAGAATAAACTCCCAGGGCACCAGTGGTAGAGACTCTCCTTTTTCCCATTGTACTCCGTGTGTGGGTTTTTTAAATTTTGGTGTTTTTTTTTTTTTTTTTTTTTTTTTTGAGACAGAGCCTCAAGCTGTCACCCTGGATTGAGTGCCATGGCATCGCAGCTCACAACAACCTCCAGTTCCTTGGTTCAAGCGAGTCTCTTGCCTTTGCCTCCAAAGTAGCTGGGACTACAGGCATCTGCCACAACGCCCGGCCATTTTTTGGTTGCAGCCGTCATTGTTTGGCGGGCCTGGGCTGGATTTGAACCTGCCAGCTCAGGTGTACGTGGCTGGTGCCTTCGCCCATTGAGCCACAGGCGCCAAGCCTGGATTTTTTTTTTTTTGAGACAGAGTCTCACTTTGTCGCCCTTGATAGAGTGCTGTGGCATCACAGCTCACAGCAGCCTCCAGCTCTTGGGCTTAGGCAATTCTCTTCCCTCAGTCTCCTGAATAGCTGGATTATAGGCACCTGCCACAACACTTGGCTATTTCTGTTGTTGTTGCAGTTTGGCTGGGGCTGGGTTTGAGCCCGCCACCCTCAGTATATGGGGCTGGTGCCCTACTCACTGAGCCACAGGCGCTGCCCAAAATTTGAAGGGTTTATTTCATTAGATTTAGGAGTACAAGTGGTTTTTTGTTACATAGGTAACTTTTAGTGTCCCCATTACCTGAATGGTATACATTGTACTTGATAAGTAATTTATGGTCCCTCACTCACCTCCCACCTACCAGCATAAGGCTTTAAGTTTGTGCAGCCTCCTAGGACCTGAACAGGGGATGCTTGTGGGTTTTGTGGCCATTAGGCCTACTGCCTGTTCCCTTGGGTGTATCTGGGGAGCACATCAAATAGCATTTCCCAGGGCCCCTTATTCAGGGGCAGTTTTAATGCAGGGCCTGGGAATCTGCATGGTAGGCCCCCTAAGGGGAGGCTCTGCGCTCAGGGGATTCTGGCCATGTGGCCCTGAGCGTGGCTCCAACATGAACAGTGAAGGCACAGGCAGGGGTTCTTTTGTGTCTTGGTAGAATAGGTACAGTGCTGACAGGTGATGCTTGCTGAGCTCCGGGGAGGTTCACAGGTGGAGGTGCAGCCTCCTGTGCACCCCGAGGGAGTTGAGGTCAGCTTTTCTCTCTCCCAATGTCTGAGGAGGCTACAGGTAGGGAGCCCTGGGTTGGCCTCACTGTTCCCCCATGTGGCTAGGGGTGGTTCATGAAGCTGGAGATGGGTAGGGTTGGCCTGCCTTTGGCAGGGGTTCTTGGGAGATAGGCAAGGTGGACCCTGAGGATCCTTACTGAGGAGGGGAATGTTAGAGAGCTGGGGATATGAGAGATGAAGGGCAGGGGTCATCCTTGCTGCCCAACTGTAGGCTCATGCTGCAGAACTAGTTGCATCTTTATGATGTAGATGGTCGGACTCTAATAGCCTCATGTGTCTGCCTCCTGTGGCCTGGGTGTCCCTGAGGTGTTAGGCACAGGAGCCTCTGAGACCAGGTAGCTATGGCCCAGGCCTAAGGTCTGTCCCAATCTGAAGGCACAGCATCTACTACGTGAAGTGAAGGCAGAACCACATCCTGCCCTCCAGGGCTCAAAGCTGTGGTAGATGGGCTCACAATCCTTGGTGACTCTTAGGGTCACAGGAAGCCCTGGACGGTAGAGAGAGAGGGTAGACTAGGGCTGAGCCAGTGGAGCCAACTAGCCCGCCCTATGGTCTCTCAAACAGCCTTTGCCCCAGGAGGGAGCCCTAGACCCCAGGGAGCCATCCCATATCCAGCCTGGCCTTCAAGCCCTTGTGGCCTAGGTGCCTGCCATGCTGCGATATGCTCCAGCCAGCCCCGTGAAACTCACCCAGCCCTGCTAGGAATTGGTAGCACTGTATAGCCAGAAAGAGTGGAAGTGCAAGGCTGTCCCCAGCAGCCCAGATGCACCCAGTGAGGGGTGGGCACAGAATACAGCCAGGATGCAAAGCACCTCTCACTGGTACTTCTCACTGGCACCTCTTGTGGAGGGCAGTGTCCCACTGGCTTCTTTCTCTCTACTCTTCCTTCTGAGGTTGCACTGAGCATTTGAGCTGTGTTGGGGTGTAGGATGCACATGCCCGGGGCAGTGGTCAGAGGCACCTTCCTGGAAGAGGCAGCCTCTCCCAGAGCCTGGGCTTCAGAGTGGGGCTGGGACAGGCCCCTTTTTTTTTTTTTTGTAGAGACAGAGTCTCACTTTATTGCCCTTGGTGGAGTGCCATGGCATCACATAGCTCACAGCAACCTCCAACTCCTGGGCTTAGGCGATTCTCTTGCCTCAGCCTCCTGAGTAGCTGGGACTACAGGTGCCCGCCAGACCCTCCCTTTCTTGCTCACCTTTTTTTTCTGTTGAAGATTAAAAAAAAAAAATCAGCAGGGCACAGTGGCTCACACCTGTAATCCCTGCACTTTGGGAGGCCAATTTGAGAGCATTGCTCAAAGCTAGAAGTTCAAGACTAGCCTGGGCAACTTAGCAAGACCCTGTCTCTACAAAAAATTAGCTGGGTGCAATGACATATAGTCTCAGCTACTCAGGAAGCTGAAGTGGGAGGATCACTTGAGCCCACGAGTCCAAGGTTGCAGTGAACTATCATGATGCTACTGCATTCCAGCCTGGGTGGAAGACAGAGCAAGGTTCTGTCTCTTAAAAAAAAATCTTTATTGAGGGCGGCGCCTGTGGCTCATCGAGTAGAGCACCAGCCCCATATAATGAAGGTGGCGGGTTCAAACCCAGCCTCGGCCGAACTGCAAAACAGAAAAATAGCCGGGCATTGTGGCGAGTGCCTATAGTCCCAGCTACTCCAGAGGCTGAGGCAAGAGAATCGCCTAAGCCCAGGGGTTGGAGGTTGCTGTGAGCTGTGACGCCACGGCACTCTACTGAGGGAGATAAAGTGAGACTCTGTCTCTACAAAAAAAAAAAAAATCTTTATTGAGATGTAATACACATACTATACAACTCACCCATTTACAGCCTGCAGTTCAGTAGCACATTCGCACTGTTAGTCAACCACCACTTCTAATTCCAAAACATTCCATCACCCGAAAGGGAAGCCCTATCCCCATCAGTAGTTATTCTCCAGCCTTTGACAACTGTGAATCCATGCCCTGTTTCGGTGGATCTGCCTGCTCTGGACATTTCATGTAAATGGAGTCACACACTGTGTGTCCTTCTGTGTCTGGCTTCTCTTGCTGAGCACAGTGTCTTCAAGGTCCCCTCGTATCGTGGCCTGTGGTAGAGCCTCATTTCTTTTCATGGCTGAACGATAGTCCAGTGTGTGGACATAGTATATGTTCATCTGTCCATGGACACTTGGGTTGTTTCTACCTTTGACTGTTGTAAATGGTGCTGCTGTGAACATCCATATACAAATTTGTGTATGATCATACTTTCATTCTCTTGCGCGTGTGCCTGGGAGTAGAATTGCTGGATACAGGAAAAGTTTGTGTTTAACCTTTGGAGGAGTAGCTGGATGTTTTCTATGTCCACCTACTGCTTGTCATTTTGTTTAAAGAAATGAAGTATCTTTGTCAAGACAGCTGGCTGCAATGTGGGCAGTATCATGTGGCCTGCTAGGTCTTGAACGCTGACCCTTGTCACAGGTGGCAGGTGCTTTTCTTTCTCCCATATCCTTTCCCATAGGCTGTCCCTCCAGCTCCTCTGCAGCTCTCCCAGGTGCCCTGGGAGCAGGGCCAATAGAGGAAGTCATGCAGGAGGGATCCTGGGGAAATGTGTAGGCAGGGCTTGTATGGCCTGGCTGAGCTGTGTGAGGGACCCATCTAGGGTCCCACTTAACCCCAGCTCCTGTACACACACAGTAGGTACTGTACCTGCACTGTCACTGCAGTGGTCTCATCATTATAAAGAAACTGTTCTTTGGGTGGCACCCATAGCTCAGTAGTTAGGGCAACAGCCACATGCTCCAGGGCTGGTGGGTTCGAACCTGACCCAGGCCTGCTAAATAACAACAAAAAAAATCTCGGTGTTGTGGCGGGCACCTGTAGTCCCACCTACTCGGGAGGCTGAGGCAAAAGAATCACTTAAGCCAAGAGTTTGAGGTTGCTGTGAATTGTGGCACTAGGGCACTGTACTGAGGGCAACAAAGTTAGACTCTGTCTCAAAGGAAAAAAAAAGAGAAGAAGAGAAATTGTTTTTCAATTAAAGACCATGAAGTGGGCTCAGTGCCCGTAGTACAGTGGTTACAGCCTCGGCCATATATACCAAGGCTGGTGGGTTCAAACCCAGCCCAGGCCAGCTAAACAACGACAGCTGTAACAAAAAATAGGCATTGTGGCAGGTGTCTGTAGTCCCAGCTACTTGGGAGGCTAAGGCAAGAGAATCACTTAAGCCCAAGAGTTTGAGGTTGGGAAGCTGTGAGCTGGGATGCCACGGCGCTCTACTAAGGGTGACATATGAGAATCTGTCTCAAAAAAAAAAAAAAAACAAACATGAAGAATATCCAGATTGTGTTGTTCCTCTCCAAAGCCCTCCTGGGCCACAGGCAGAAGGAAGGTGCTGCTTGCCTGGCAGAGCTGCCCACTCAGAGGGTGCTGCGCTGTTTGTGCACCCTTCCTGGTTCTCATGCCTACTAACACACTAGCCCCGGCCTAGGGACTATGAACTGATTGCTTCTTTCCCAGTGGAGGGAGCAGGGGTTCTGGATGGATGGGTCGATGGGGAGTCCTGTGTCCGGGGGGGCAGCCATGGTGTGGAGACCAGGCCCTGGGGCCATTGCCACTGACTTGGAGGGTCTGCTGACATCATGGTTCTCTCTTTTCCAGGGAAATTCAACTACTGAGGAGGCTACGACACAAAAATGTTATCCAACTGGTGGATGTGTTATACAATGAGGAGAAACAGAAAATATATCCTTCCTGTGTCTGCTGAGTGGCCCTGGCTTCAGGGCCTCTGTGGAGCACAGGGGCAGTGGCCATCTCCTCAGTTCCTCAGAAATGGGTGATTACTCTGGGCACAGTGGCTCATGCCTGTAATCCCAGCACTTGGGAGGCCAAGGCAGGTAGATTGTCTGAGCTCACAAGTTTGAGACCAACCTGAGCAAGAGCAAGACCCCATCTCTAAAAAATAGCCAGGCACTGTAGCGGATACCTGTAATCCCAGCTATCTGAGAGGCTGAGGCAAGAGAATCACTTGAACCCCAGAGTTTGAAGTTGCTGTGAACTCAGATGCCAAGGCACTCTACCAAGAGTGACCGAGTGAGACTGTCTCCAAAAAAGAAAAAAAGAAAAGAAATGGGTGATGGGCAGCACCTGTGGCTCAGTGGGTAGGGCGCTGGCCCCATATACGGAGGGTGGCGGGTTCGAACCCAGCCCCCGCCCACCAGACTACAACAAAAAATAGCCGGTGTTATGCTGGGCACCTGTAGTCCCAGCTACTTGGAAGGCTGAGGGAAGAGAATTGCCTAAGCCCAGGAGTTGGGAGATTGGTATGAGCTGTGACACCACAGCACTCTACTGAGGGTGATAAAGTGACACTCTGTCTCTAAAAAAAAAAGAAAGAAAAGAAATGGGTGATTACAGCAGTTGTGCAGCTGGAAAGCTGTGTCCCTGGCATTAGTGCTGGGGTTTTTTGGTATGCATATGCCCATGGGCAGTGTAGAATGCTACAAGCATAGGGATGACGGACCTGGGCAGCCTCATTGTGCAGCCCATGCTATCCCAAGCTCTCCTCCCTGGTATTCTTGGGCTTGTTTCACCAACTTAGCCACTGCAAGCCGGGCTCCCCTTGACAGGCCTGCAGGCAGGTGAGTGATTTCCTTAGCACCTCACGTATATGGTGATGGAGTACTGCGTGTGCGGCATGCAGGAGATGCTGGACAGTGTGCCCGAGAAGCGCTTCCCTGTGTGCCAGGCCCATGGGTAAGTTCTGGGGCAGACCCTGTTCACATGAAAGCTCAAAGTGTTTTTGAAGGAGAGTTTTTGGGGCCCTAGTTTGCAGTGTCCATTGCTAAGCTGCTTGAGGGGCACTTGCTGTGGTTCCTACTGCTTGGGACAAAGATTCCTCCCCAGTAAGCCCTGATAGCTCCTATGGCCTGATGGACCTCCCGGGGGCGGCCCTGGTCTGGTGGCAGCAGAGCCTGACCCTTCATTGCTGCAAGGCTTTGGGGACAGGAAGGGGCTCTGTGGTCTAGCAACAGTTTGGGGTGCAGTTAGCCCATGGGTAGAAGGGGGAAGCAAGAGCAGCAAGTGAGCCTGGGGTCCCTGAGCGACCCTAACCCTGTGGGGCCTAGGTGGACCTTTCTTGTCTATTTGAGGCTCTTGAATTATAGAAGTTCAAGAGGGACCCCTGTGAGGTTTGGGACAACCCAGGGCCAGACCAGCAACTAAAGGGTGTGGGCCTAAGGTCATGTCCACATCCCCACAGGTACTTCTGCCAGCTCATTGATGGCCTGGAGTATCTGCATAGCCAGGGTATTGTGCACAAGGACATTAAGCCAGGAAACCTGCTGCTTACCACCAGCGGCACTCTCAAGATATCTGACCTGGGTGTGGCTGAGGTAGGTGCTACTGCCCACAGGGTAGGGGGTGGTGGTCCTGGGCACCCCGTGACTGCTGCATGATACTGTGCAGGCTCTGCACCCATTTGCTGTGGATGACACCTGCCGGACCAGCCAGGGCTCCCCAGCATTTCAGCCACCCGAGATTGCCAACGGTCTAGACACCTTCTCAGGCTTCAAGGTGGACATCTGGTCGGCAGGGGTCACACTGTAAGTGCCCTGGACCTTAGCCATAACTCAGGGTGCGTAAGCATGCATGGCATTCACTATTTCTCTAGGCCACACAAGCCCCATCGGGCACAGGGTTTGGCCAGAAGTCCAGAACCTCCCTTTGCCCAGCTTTCCCTGGAGGCAGCCATAGGATGGGATATAAGTCACATGCCAGGGTGGCGCCTGTGGCTCAAAGGAGTAGGGCGCCAGCCCCATATGCTGCAGGTGGTGGGTTCAAACCCAGCCCTGGCCAAAAACTGCAAAAAAAGTCACATGCCAGATGATTTACCCTTTATAATTTACCCTTTTAAAGGGCATAGTCACTCAGATGTTAGGACATCTACAGAGTAGCAAAGACAGCCTCAGAGCCTCTTTCCTGGGTGAATTCAGGCAACACTCCCCCTCCTACCTTCCATTTTCTCCTTGTGGTGAGTTCTTGCCTCTACTAGTATGAAGTAACTCTGTGGGAGCCCACACAGAGTATTTCTCTGATGGCCATATCTGGGACTCTGTCCCTGAGGCCCAAGCCAGGGCTTCGAGGGTGCCACAACCCCTGACACACCTCTCCTCCTTTCCCTGGAAACAAAGCTACAACATCACCACGGGCCTGTATCCATTCGAAGGCGACAACATCTACAAACTGTTTGAGAACATCGGGAAGGGGAGCTATGCTATCCCAGGCGACTGTGGTCCCCCACTCTCTGACCTGCTGAAAGGTGAGGGCCTAGACTAGGAAGGCCTAGTTTGTTGGTTCCTTTGCGCCCAGCTGCCTGCGTTTGGGTCCTTTGTTCACCTTGTTTGAAGTGCACACCCTCAGGGGAGCTGGGTAGGGTCTGGCAGACCTCTTCCTGCTGTTTCTTTGGTGGGCAGCAGGTGGCACTAGCCTCCTGCCCTCCATACGCAGCTGCTGTTCATGCCTCATCCGTGCCTGCTTGGGCTATCCCTGGTGTCTGTGCCTGCCCTTGCCTGGAGGTAGCTGAGGCACATATGCGGCGCCTCGAGCTCCATATGTGGCCACCTAGTATGTGGGACACATGTAGGCTTGGCAGGTTAACACATACCTGGGCACCCACTTGTCATCTTTGGCAGGGGAGGGGAGCCTCTTGGGCAGGTAAGCAGATGGGGGTAGTTGGTGGTAGGGCCTTGGGGGCCATGTGTCAGCGCTAACTAGGTCCTGCTGATCTCTCTCCAGGTATGCTTGAGTATGAGCCCACGAAGAGGTTCTCCATACGGCAGATCCGGCAGCACAGGTGAGCAGTCTGACCCCATGGGCACGTGACAGCAGGAGGCCTGTCTCACTTGTCCCACTGACTCTGGGGCTCTGTGAGGCTAGCCAGGTAGACGTCTGGGTTGAGTAGATGTCAGAACAGGAGTCTAATGGGGATGCCAGGTGGGCACAGTGGGCCAAGATGTGACATCCACAGTTCCTCTCTGGCCCCTGACCAGATGCATGGCTATGACTTTATAGGGGCAGAATGGGGTCTGTGGACAGTGCCCTTCTGAGCTGAGTCCAGGGTATAGGGAAACACCAAGGAGAGTTGGCCAACCTCTTGTATGGGCCTCACTACTTCCCTTCCTCCTAGGCCTTCCTGGCAGCAGTATGTGCCCAGGGTACTGCCTCCCTACCCCAGCCCATGGCTCCAGAGCAGCATTGCTCCTGTATCTGGCCTACTTGATCCAAGGCAGCAAAGGGGCACAGGAAGCACAGTGGGCAGGGTGGCTATCTCCTGGCAACTCTCTGGGCTTGGTTGTAGCCACCAAAGCCCCTCCTCCTTGCCCTTACTGACCCCTGGCTAGGCAGTGGGCCAGGCTGAGTAGGCCCACGGATCATGCTGGCTATGTCAGGGCTGTTGGGGAAAGCAGCATGGGGTCACCATACAGTTGGGACCCCTTGGGTCTCAGCCCCTTCTGACAGCTGATATGTCAGAGCAGTATAGACCAGGGGAACTTGAAGGCTACCCCCCAGGAAGGGGCTGCCTTCATGGCCTGTTGCCATGACAGCCAGTGGCTTCTGCATGAGCCAAGTAGTGAGGCCTCTGGCCCACCATCCTGGTGGCCTGCCTGTTTCAGGGAGAACTGTGGCAGACTGGGATGGGGATGGGAGAATTATTTATGGAGTATACAGGCCTCCAAAGCATAGCCACAGCTGTGTAGTATGGTCATCAGGTTCTGTGCACATGGCAGGGCCTCTGGTCACTCAGGAGCTGGGCCCTGCCTACCAAGGTCAACACAGATGCCCCCCACACCTGTCCTGATGGGCATCACCACTTCTGGACTTTTGCAGCTGGTTTCGGAAGAAGCACCCACAGGCTGAAGCGCCAGTGCCCATCCCGCCCAGCCCAGACACCAAGGACCGGTGGCGTAGCATGACGGTGGTGCCATACCTGGAAGACCTGCATGGTAGTGCCGAGGACGAGGATGAGGACCTCTTTGACATTGAGGATGACATCATCTATACTCAGGATTTTACAGTGCCCGGTGAGTTGGCAAGGGCCGCCACAGCTGTGGACTGCATGGAGCCCCTGGCTACCCCACCATACTCACTCAGCCCTGATGTCCTACCAGAGCAGAGCACTTGCCTGTGGGCAGCCAGCGGATCTGCTCTTGATGACAGATCCCACTCCCCAAAGTCTCTGCTGAGTTTAGGCCACCCAGCTCAGGGGTCCTCAGGCCTCCAGCTCTGGAGCACTCCAACCAGCACCTCTCAGCCCCTTTCCCTGCCCAGGTTTCAGCAAGAGAAAGTCAGAGTGTCCAGGGTGGGGAGGAAGATGGGCGCTTCTTACTGTTTTTTCCTGGGCTGCAAGAATTAGGGTACAGGGGTGACCCTCCAGATGCTAACCTGAGGGAGGGTCCAGTGGCCCTCCCTCCCTGCCTCCCTTGATGCTGCCTATGGCCCTAACTGCCCCCGCCTTGCTTCCCCAGGTGGCGAGGAGGCGTCTGAGGCAGGGCTTAGAGAGGAGCCGGGCACCCAGAGGAGCCAGTGCTCAGACCTTTCTGGAGAGGAAGCCCAGGCGGCCGTCGCCGCCGCAGTGCCCGAGGAGGAGCGCCAGGCCTTAGTGTAGTGGCGCCTGCCCCGCTGCCCATCCCTTCCTCAGGCAGCTCAGCCCCTCCCCTCAGCTCCTGGTTTTGTTTGTCTTGTCCCAGGTCGGTTCTTGCAGGTTCTGTCATAAAACCTTTGCCTGGCTGTGTGTTGTGCAGGTGGATGCTTGCTCCAACCTGGCCCCCTGCTCAAGGACCCCAGACAAGGCCACTGGTTGGGAATTGCTTCTGTTTTACTGCAGAGGCCAGTGTGCAGGGCAGGTGGGTAGGGGCGGGAGACTGGGTAGAGTCCCAGGACAGCAGAGGCCCTTGGGAGCCTGGCTCCCCCACCCTGTGTGCAGCCAGCCCGTCCTGTAGGATGCCGTCCAGCAGCCCAGCAGCCCCAGGTGTTCTGGGAGGTGAGATGTGCATCATAGTACCCTTCCCTGGGCATGTCCACCTTGAGACCCATGAGGCTGGATCAGTGCCTGTTGTCTGATGTCCTGCTGTAGTCGTGGCTGCTGTCTGGCCCCAGGTCTGAAGCTTTTTTTCCTCTCAGAAGCACTGGGGGCCCTGTAACAGGGTGAGCTGGCAAGACTTGGACAAGGAGGGAGGGCAAGACCATCCTGTCAGGTCCTGAGAGCCTTTGCTGGACATAGGCCATACACTGACCCCACAGCAGCCCCTGCACCCTTGCAGCCCAGGACCCCTGAGCCAAGAGCACCCACTGAAGGGCTTGGGGCCTATGAGAGCCCTAAGCTATCCTTCAGAAGAGGCAAAGGCTGGGTTGCCTTTTCTGTGACCCCACTGGCCCCACCCTAGACTATGGCTGGCAGGAATGGAAGGCCAGCAGGGAGGGTGTGAAGGAGGTCCTGGCCTAACTTGAAGCCTAAGATGCACTTAGGTGGACAGTCCTCTGTCCCACTGTCTTGCTGCCCCGCACAGGCCTTGGGAGTTGCCTGAGCCAAATCTCTGGGAAGGTCCCTTTGTGTCAGAAGATGGACAGCTCCTCTGGAGGTGACCTTGGCTATAGTGGTGCTTGAGGGTTGGTCACTGGTATAAGGCAGGGTCCCAGGCTACCTCAGGCAGAGGTCTGGGGTGGGATGAGGGGGCAGTACCCTCATTTGTAGGCAAGTCCCAAGGGCTCTGCCAATTGGTGTGAGGGCCCCCTGGATCCCTCATCCATTGGGGCAGCCCCATCAAATCAGGGAATGGGCCCCCCACAAATTGCTTCAGTGGAGACTGAGCAGGTGTGCATCCAGGCCTGAGAGTGAAATTGGTGTCTTCTTACTGAAGTGTTTTTGTTACAGCCAGAGACTTTTTGTGCACATGGAATGTGTATTGTAGAAACCACTGAGTTAGGCACTGGCCCCTTTGTGTGGAATGGACTCTGAATTGGGCTATGGGAAGTTTTCCATTGATTTCTGCCAGGGAGTTGGTTCTGTGGGGTGGGTAAAGGAGGTTGATACAGAATTGGCATTTGTTGCCCCCGACTGACCACTATCAGCTCCCACAGGGCAAAGGAAGTGGTCTGTTTCCTGCCTGCTTCAAGCCCCTTGTGAGGACAATGTCCACCTGGACAGGGTGCAGGTCTGCAGCCTGTTGGGCAGCTGGCAGGCTGAGCTCCTCCTCATCCCCCTGTGGCCCTGTGCTGGCATCTTATACACCAGCCAGAGCCTGGCCCTCCTATGTCCTCACCATTGAGTGCACTGAGGCTCCTCTGCCCCTAGACCCATGTCCGTGTGCCAGGACACACAGGGTGTACAGGACCCCAGCCCACTAGGACAGGTAGGTGAGCATGGGCAGAGGGCTTGCCCTGGCCAGCTCTCCCTTTCCCTATCTAGAAGATCACTCCTGCTCAGGCCACTTGTGGAGGCACAGCCCCTGGGTTGTCCTAGAGCCACTGAGAGGTGGCAGTTCAGGCAGGCTAGGACTGGGCCTGTACAGGGGTGGGGCAGACCTGGCCCAGGCATCTCTGAGAGGTGCTGGTCCATGGCTCAGGCCATACTTGCTGTTTTACTTCTAGGACAGGTCCCGGAAGAAGAGACCAGTCAGAATGGACAGAACCGGGGCCTGCCCAAGGCTGTGTGCATGAACGGCACGGAGTCAGCACAGCTGAACACCAAACCCAAGGTGGAGTGCCGGGCTGGGGCCCCCAACACTGCCCGCAGGGCCTACTCCACCAGCAGCAAGATCCGCCGGCTGTCAGCTTGCAAACAGCAGTGAGGGTGGCTGCCTGCAGGTGGGACATAACAAGGGCTATGGGGATACCACCTGAATGCCATAAGCCAGCTGTGGGCACTGCCAATACTCAGCTGAGCCACAGGCACAGTGACCACTCAAAGGGGCCACTGATGGGAGCATTGTCACTCTGTAATCCTTGGGTTGCTGAGCTGTCCTGGAGCCACAACCAGTTATCCTGTTCATAGTGCCTGGTCTGGGGCCTGCATGTTGGTAACTGAGGACTGTGTAGCCCTGTGGTAGGACTCTGCTCGTGGCAGCCCATGTTAGGCAGTGTCTGGAGTGAGGTGGAGGGGATCACTTTCCACAGGACATGAGCTCCCTGTTGGTGCAGAGCCATGACAGGCTGCCTCACAGGAGTGGGTACAGCTCAGAGGACCCCGCCCAGCTGCACTAGCACCTGTACTGGGCCCAGCCATCACCTCTCCACGCCTCAGGCTGCTCCTGGGAAAGGATTATTATATACTAGATTCGGCCCAGAGGCTTTGAGGCATGTGCATGGGTGGGTGGTGGGGAAGGCCCAGGGAAGCAGGGCCTGGCTGCTGTGAGCTCCAGGCTGTCTGCAAGAGCCTGGCTGAGGCTGAGTCACCCTGAATGCTGCTCAGGCTCTACCCAAGCACCACCTTCTGCCTTGGCCTGTCCCACCTTAGCGTGGGGAGCAGGTAGGCACCAGGGATGTTGGAGACCCTGTCACCTGCTGAGGATGTGGGTAGGGTGAGTGCTTCAGCCAATAGGCCCTACCTGGCTACATCCCCTCCCCCAGGGTCATTGAGTCATATGGCTGCCCTTAGCACCTGTCTGCTGGCATCAGAACCAGCCAGGCTGGGTAGAAAGTCACTTGAGGGAGGTACTCTGGCCCTGCTGCAAGAAGCTGCACTTAGTTTCTTTAGGAGTGGCTTTTCCTAGTGCCTCCCTCCAGTAAGGGCCCAGCCGGCCTATAGGCAAGGCCTGCCTTTCAGGGATGCAGTGGTCCAAGTGCCCAGAGTGACCCACCCTCCTCCCTCACCTGCAGCCTGTCTCCAGGAGCCCCCACAGGTGCCAGGGCCTGGCCCACCTCAGTCTTCCTGCAGACTTCAGCACGCTGCCCACCCAGAAGGTCACCAAGCCTGTGTTGTCAGGCCCTCAGGAATCAGGAACATCCTGGAGGGCCAGGTGGGGACAGCAGGGACTGGGCCAGCCCTCCCCTCAGCCACCTGCACACAGCACTGGTCGACAGCAGGCTCAACGGTGGACTTTGCAATCCTGTGCATCCTTCCCAGGCAGGGAGGAGAGGTCCGACCTTCGCAAAGCACTTTACGTTTAGACTACTGGCTCTCTGCTGCCCCTTCTGGTCTGTCTCACTGTTATGCTAGGGCTCCACACCTAGTTATCATAGCCACAAGGAAGCCGATATGGAGACCTACTACCACCATGCATGCAGAACCGCCCAGATGGAGCCAAGTGGCTACCTTGTTTTTGTTGTTTGGTTGGTTTTTTTTTTTTTTAAGAAAAAAATAAAACAGGTGGATTTGAGCTGTGGTTGTGAGGGGTGTTTGGGAATTGTTGGGCAGCAGGAGGGGCAGTCAGGTCAGGGACCCTGGTCTCTGATGCATGAGCTGGCCTGGGGCCTTCTATGGAGGATGTGTGGGTTTTGCTGGTGGTGGATTGTGGACTCAGGCTGGAGCCATGAGGCAGGTGCATCTCATGCCTCCCTCCTGATAGGCCTCCATGCTAGGGCAGGTGGAGCAGGTGTGCACATCCCCAGAGGCCTTCAGTGGTCTCCAAACAGCCAGGGCCTGATGGTGGGAATCCAGGCCCTTTCTCCCCCAAGGCCACAGGGATCTTGGATCCCCAGAGGAAACCTGAAGAAAACAAGGGTATACAGTAAATATTTATAATCAATCAGAAAACAAAAACACAACAGGAAATAACATCATTAGATGGTACACACTGGGCACGAAGCGTCAGTGGGACAGCGACGCAGGCGAGGGTGAGCCCCTTTTTTGGCAATAAATAAAGCTTGGGAAACTTGACGCCTTGGCCGTGTGAGTTTTGTTCGTTTCAAACACCAAGAAGTTCTGGTGCTTCCTTTGACCGCAAGGTGGAGGGGCGTCAAGAACATGCGGGACAGCAGGGGTGCAACTGGGGACGGCGGCGGGAGGTGCGTCCAGGCCTAGTCAGCGGCAGGCGCGGTTATTGCTCGGAAGGGGCGCGGGCTGCCGCAGGCACACGCCGTGGTGAGGTAAACGGCTTTGGGATTTGGCAGCCTTGAGCCAACCTCCCGACCTGGGGCGGCCCAGCGCTCCTGCCATGGGGACACGCGCAAGTGCCTCCGACTAAGGGACGCCGTGAGGGATGTAGGGCGCTATCCTCAGGAGCCTCTGGGCGAGGACCTGTTTCTCTCTTCTTCCCAGCCAGGGCTCTGGAGCGCCAGCGCCTCAGGATGCCTTGGGAAACCGGCGAGGCGGTCACAGGGGGCCGTGCGCATGTGCTCTGGAGATGTACTAAAGAGTACGTAACCAAGTGCGTGCGCGCCAGGACGCTGCGCCTCCCCGTGTTTCCCGCCACCGAGTCCCCACGCGGCGCCAGAGAAGCTGCCAAGAGGTGAGCTCTGGGCGCCGGGGCTTAGACCGGGCTGTGGTCGGGGGACGTAGGAGCGGCGGCGACCAGCGCGGCAGCCGCAGCAACGGGTTCAGCGAGGTGAAGTGGGAAGAGTCTGTCTTCGAGACCGGCCGCCAACTTGTCCAGCAGCGCCCCAGAAGGCTCGATGCATAGGCCCGAGCCCGAGCAGCCCCCGCCGCCAGGCTCCTCCTCGATGACAGAGATAGCAGAGTCGTCGCCAGCAAGCACGCGGCCGTCGGGTGGACCGTCCACGCTGTCGCCGCGGCGTAAAGGCGCACGCGCTAGGCGGGCCGCACCTGGGGCCGGGGCCGGGGCTGCGGCAGCACGTGCGCCAGGGTCGCTGTGCTGCCGGCCGCGCTGCCACTGCTTGCGTGCGTGCGGATGTGCGCGTGCACGGTGACGCGCAGCGGCGAGTGGCGCGTCGTCGAAGTGAGGGTCGTGGCGCAGGAACTCGTGGAATAGTGCGTCGGTCTTCTCATCGATGCTGTAGTCACGGCGCGGGCGACGGGGCCAGGCGCGCGGACTGCGGGGCTTTAGGGGCATGGCGAGCGGCTCAGCATCATCGCCCGCACCACGGCCCTCGATGCTGGCGTAGCCGCTGTCCATCTGCAGCAGTCGGCGCGCCTCGCCGTCCTTGGGCCGCTGCGCGGGCGGGGAGGGCGGCGGAAAGGCGGGTGGCGCGCCCCCCGAGCCCGAGCTGTCGCCGCTGCGCACTGAGTCGCGGTCGTTGCCGCTGCTGCTATGGTCAGAGGCGGCTGCGTGCAGCTCAAGCGAGGCACGCAGGCTCCACAGGTCGCGGTAGCTGGTCTGGGCCTGGTCGGGACCCACGTCTCGCTCGGTGTCGGTTTCCTGTTGTCCTTGCTGCGGCTGCCGCTGCTGCTGTGGCCCCACACCGCCGCTGCCTTCTGGGGAGGATTCGGGGCTCACTCCTCCCGCCGCCTCAGCAGCCTTTAGCCTGCAAGCCAGGCCATGGCCGTCAGAGCCTCGCTGAGCCTGCGCTCCCTTCTCGGCCGGCCACCCCCGCCTCTGGGTTAGGGAGGGTGACCGCAGGTGGAACCCTTGGGCCTCATCTAGAACCCATGAGATGAATGCTGCCCGTTTTGCACAGGGATGCTTTTTGGATTAACCCTGGGCGGTGGCACCTGTTTTTTAACTAGGGTATCTCTTAACGTCTAATGGAGGTACCCGACTGCGGATCCCTGATCCTCTCAGGGAAACAGTGCCCGGGGGGAGAGGTTAACACTCCCAGGGCAGAGGAAGGTCACCTTCTCCCCAGCCTCTTAATGGAGATAGGAGCAGTACAGGATAAGCAGACCAGGTTGGGTCCAGCTCAGGCCCTACTCCAGGGCAGATAGGACTCTTCACCTACCCACCATGGATAAGGGATCCAAGGATGACACACAAAAGCAATAACTGTCCACCAAGACCAGGAGCTGCCCAAGAAACCTTACTCTGTTTCTGGGGTCCCATCCCTCATCACACTCATGTGGGCCCTGGGGGTTGTGAGAGCAGATACAGCTGGCAAAATTGGTCACAACAGTTTCTGAAAAGGGACTGCCTAGGCCTCAGGAGCAAAGATAGGTGGGAAAGCCCTTAAAGATTTGGACTGTACCAGGAAGTGGCAGTACCAGGCTGGGCATGTATCTCTGAGGGCACTGCTTGGGCAGGTGGTATCTTGTATTGGGGAACCTGGAGCCATCATCTGGGGCCCCCACCACCCTCCTACCCTTACCCAATCTCTCCCTGTTTCCCTCCTCTGGTCCATGCTGGAGAGATGGCCCCAGTGAGTCAGCCTCTGGGAGGGGCCTTGCTGCTGGAGGGAAGTGAATTCGTATCCACAGGGTTGGGAGAGTGCTCCCTAGGTCGCCTGGGGGGGGGCGAAGTGGAGCAGGGGCCCATAGGTCCACCCCTAGCACTCTCTATCTACTGAAAAATACCTGCCGAGAGAGGGGGACGGGCTGGTGGGACTGGCCAGAAAGGGGCAGGGGGGCGGGAAAGCCACTGCGTCGCCTGCATGGGCAATGTACTGGATGAAGTCCGTGTGGGGGGTGTTCCCCTCCTGCTCCATGCTCTCACTGGCTGCCCGCTGCCGCTGGAAGTGGTGCCGCTTGGGGGAACCTGTACAGGGGAAGGCTTGTCAGCCTGTGTGTGTCCCACCACACACACAGGGGAGTGGGCACCAAGAACAGATTGGCTGGGACCAAAGTGTCTGGGAAAGCTAGGATGGGCCTGAGAGAAGAGCCTCAGGTGATGGTAGTGGTCCAGGACATCCCTGGCCAAATACATAGCCCATTGAAAGGACCTTCACTGGACATCCGGTGGTAGGCACAGCCCAGCTAAAAATATAGAAGCTGGAAGGCATGGGCAAGTCAGAGAGGCTGGTGGGGACCAGTGAAGTGAGGAAGAGAGGTATTCTCTCCTACCAGCTCCACCTTAGCCTAGGGAGTGCTAAGACGCTGTTCCACCTTGACTCAAGGCCCTCTGGCCAGGGGCCAAGACCCTCTCCTGACTAAGCCTCCTGGAGAAGCTTCAGCAGGCCTGGGGTAAGAAGAGCAGTTATTGACAAACAGTTCTGGGTGCTACTGCAACTGCAACCACATCTGACTATAGTCACCATCAGGAAACCTGGACCCATCCATCTGAAGATTTGCAGACCCTCTCAGCTGAAACAGACCTTGGTCAGCAGCCACATTGGGAACTGGAAGAACTCAGTCCTTCCTGCACTGGCTATAGAGACTGCCCCCACCAGGCCCCAGGAAGGGGTCTCACCATCACTCAGGATACAGCCTATCTCAGCCAGACCACACTTTCCCCCACTACTTGACCCCTCTTGCAGCCTCACTGATGATGGTATAGCCAGAACCTCAGCAGCCTGACCTAGCCCCTGGCTCTCAGAGCTTCTCCTGCCCTGCAGAGCTCTATCAGGCAGGGATGGCTATTCCCATGCTTTGTAGGCAGGGGCTGCCTCCCACTACACATGCATATACTCCCACCTTGGGCCTAGGATAAGGAGCACTGGATAGGACCACACACAACTGGGGGTCTGCAGAATTGAAGGGCTGTTGTCATCTACTCCAGTGATTTCCACACTATAGCCCATAACCACTTGTAAATAAAGTTACTAGCACATGGCCAGCCACACTCATTCATCATATACTATCTATAGCTGCTTCTGCTTTGTCCCTCCAGCAGCAGCACTGAATATTTGACATAGGTCAGAGCCTGTCTGACCATGAAACCAAACATTATCATCTGGGGCCTCATAGAAACCCTACACTGATCCATGGCTGACCTAGCCCTATTGCTTTATTATTAGGGAATGCTGAAGCCCAGGATGGAGAAAAGACTGGGCCAGGGTCACCCAGTAGTTGGAGTGAGATTCCTGCTAGCCAACCAAGGAGGGAAACCAGGTTGGGGTCCAGAGACCCTGCCTTATACTCACATCCTGATGGGTCAGAGTGAGTTGTGCCTGTCTGAAGGGGCCAGGGCCCTGAACCTGGAGGGGAAACTGGCCAGTTGGCCTGGCCTCTGAACTCCAAAGTGACCTGGTGGCCTAAAACACATTTCCTCCTTTACTACACTGTTGTAGATGCCCTGAACACAGCAGCAAAGCATTGGGACCCATGGAGCACCCTCTGGCATGGGGGCCTCAGGCTGTCCCTGGGCCATCCTGACCTCTGCAGTACCTTGGGCAAGATACACGCTGACAGGTTCCCTAGCATAGGCCCACCCCAGGGCAGCACCTGGAAGCTGGGGCTGTCCCCTGCCAGGGGCCACTGCTCACCTCTGGTATCCAGACTGGCCGCCCGCTGGCTGGGCTCCAGCTTCCATCTCTTGACCTTGAAGTAGGGGCTGGCCCCATCCAGGCTGGCATGGCGGCGCAGGCGGGTGAAGAACTGTAATACAGTACCTGCCCCAGAGCCTGGGCTCACCTCCCTAGGCCCTGAAGCAGCCCCTGGGCCACCAGCCTTGGTGCTCCTGGTAGTTGTATCCAACTGGGAGGGAAGAGGGACCACTTTCAGGCACACAGACCCTGGCTGAGACCCAAAACCTCCCACCCACCACCTGGACAGAGAGGGGGAAAAGGTGGCAGGAGTGGGCAATCTGGTTGGATGGGTGGTTTCCCCCAGACCCTGCCTCTGAGAGGCTCTCCTGGGTGTTCAGCCTGGTGGGGTTTGGGGACAGAGGAATTTCCCAGGGTGAGTGGCCAGGCGCTCTCCTCATGGCTTGGGTGGGGTCAGGGCTAACATCTGAAAAAAAGTGGGATCCTAGGACACCCCACACGTGTATAATAAGCACATGCCTGCTCTCTCTTCCTCCTCTGTGTGGGGACCAGGCAGGCAAGGATAGCTGGGGCAGATATGAGGCCAATTGAGTGCAGGCAAAGAGAGGAAGGATCCTGCCATTGACCCAACACCCTCGGGGACACACATGAGCCCCTCACCGAGGTGCCTTCCCCGGAGTCACTAGATGCTGAGGGGCTGATCTCTGCGAAGTCGGTGGTGCCCACAGCTGAGTTGTAAGGGTCACCTGGCAGGGCGGAGCTGGGGCCCACAGAGCGGCCGGTGAGGGCCTTCCCCGGGGGCTGTGGGACAGAGCCAGTGGGGGAGGAAGCAGCGATAGGTCAAAGAACACGGGTGGGTAAGGAGTATGCTGACCTTGGCCTCCCACCCCGGCCACCCCAGCCCATCATAAAAGGAGGGCCCCAATCCACAGTGGAGGTCTAGAAAGGCCTGAGCCCACCTCCCACCCTGAGGCCCCTGCTGGCTACTATCCTTCCTGCTCACCTGGAAGATGGCAAGGCTGGTCTTGGGGGTGTCAGCTGGGTGGGGAGTGGCAGTCGAGCTGGCCTCACCTGAGTCACACTCATGGATGGTGACGATCTTCAGGGGTGGCAAGTGCAAGTGGGTGAGGCGGGCATTCTTCAGGTGGTGGAAATCCCCCTCTGTTAGGGTATACCTGCGAGAAGCCCCACTGGTCAGTGTGCCCTTTGCCCCACCTCTGATTTGCTGGATGCCCCCAACCTACTACCCACTCTACCCTGGACTCCATCCACCATGGGAAATAAGTCAACCAAACAGGCCAATGCCCTCCCGTGGACCCCAGGTCCCTGCCACACCCCTCACCGACGGCCCTTGTCCTGTGTCCTACGGCTCTGTTCAAATAGTGCCGCCTCGTTGAAGGAGACACGGCGGCCAGTGGCGCTGGCAGACAAGAAGCGCTCCGTCTCTGTGTCCAGGCCCTCGGGGTCCTCCCCCCTGAAGTCGGGGTCTGCATGGAGAGGCAGGAAAGGGTGGGCCCCGGGTGGGCCATGCCTGGCCCAGGCAGGCTGCTAGGCAGGTGGGACAGGGAGGGGGGGTGCCCAACTGACCGCAGGGCGGACCGGGCGGCAGGGCGGGCACTCGCTCATCCGCTCACACACTCACTCGCTCAGCACGCGCCTGTGCGTTAAGGAAACAGAGATGAGTCGGAATCGAGCTGCGCCCAGTCTGGTGGGGGAGACAGACAGACACAGACAGTCAGGCAGCCCGAAGGGGCCAGCAGGTGGCCGAGGGGCAGATGGACCAGCAGGGTGGTGGGCTGGACCAGGTGCCTCACCTTGGGCTGGGTGGGTGCCATTGTCCAGGTAAGTGGTGGTGGTCTTCTCAGCTTCCTCCACAGCTCTGGGAGGGACAGTAGGAGAGGCAGATGGGACAGAGGAATCAGCCAGCCTCCAGGGGCCTGCTTGAACCCCATCCTCAGAGATCCCTGCTCTGATGGACCGCATCCAGTTGCACCCATATGCACCCCCCTCCTGTGCACCTGCCTGGCCTTGGGTTAGGGTTCACACCTGTTGAAGCGCTGGTGTACCTCCCAGCAGCGTTTGCAGAGGAGCAGGACCCCGGACAGCACCACCAGTGTGCCACCCACGAACAGTGACATCACTACCACCAGCAGCACGTAGTTGTCCAGGATGGGGTCAGGCTCGGCCTGCAGGCCACAATTGGTGGGTAAGATGCCTGCTAGCTTGGACTCTGACATCCCATCCACCCCCCTCATCCTGCCCCCTCACCCACCGTGGGGTGGCCAGTGGCGTTGTCCCATGATGTCAGAGCCACTGTGGCAGTGGTGGCAGCAGCTGTGGCCATGGTGGCTGTGGGCTGCATTCTGAGGTGGGAAGGAGGGGCCTAGAGGGACAGGATCTGCTCAGCTGCAGCTCTACCAGCTCCTCCCCACAGGAGCCACTGCAAATGAGCCCACTCCCCCCAGAGGAGCAGGAGCCCATACTGCAACAACTGTAGAGGTGGGGGGAGCAGTAGAGCAGCCCCCACCCCACTCAAATCAGCCCCTGGCCAGTAGGGCTGGGGACCTTCTCTCTAGATCTGTTTCCCAACCTTAAAAATGGGGGAGGTGGCGCTTATGTATGCATGCTTGTTGCAGCTGCAGCCGGTGGGGCCGGCCCAGCAGGTAACACCTGGCTAGGAGCTCTGCCCAGGAAAGGGAAAGCACCCTTTGGAGGAATGGGGAAACTGAGGCCATGGAGCTCCCTCAGGCCAGACCCCAGGTGCCTTGCCCACACGATCAGACTTTTGGGGCTGGGGCCCCAGCCCCAAAAGTCTCCAATTAGCCCCTAACAGGGCCCCAGTCATAGATAGGGTGAGGAGAGAGCCCTCTGAGCTGTTCACCCACAGGACAGGGGTGGAGGGGCTGAGGGCAGTAACCCCGTCCAGGCTCTGGGAGGTACAGGTCCCTCTCCAGAAAATGCCAGTAGGAGTGAAAAGGACAAAGAAGGCGCATCTGTTCCCAGCCCTGAAGAATCTGGTTCCCATGGCGACAGAGCCAGCAAGGGAGGGGAGAGCGGGTTGCCAGGGAGCAGGGAGAGAAGGGGGCGCAGGAGGGAGGCCTCCTGCGGGGGCGGCACAGAGCGGCCCTGGGTGGCAAGATGGCCGCTGCTGCCCTCCCTGCTGTGCCCAGCCCAGGGCGTCCAGAAGCCTCGCCCAGTCTCTGGCCGGCCTCTGCGTCTGCCTTATGTGTGGGGGAAACTGAGGCCAGGGAAGGGGACTCAGCACTCGGGAAAGGGTGCCTAGAAATTGCACCTGTCCCACCCCCAACACCCAGCGCAATCGGGTGGGAAGGACCCCAGCATCTCGAGATCCAGCAGCCCTGAGCTGGCATGGCACTGGGCACGCGAGAGGCCCTTTCCCAGAGTTAGAGTGCACAGGCGCCAACCTCTCTAGTCCCTTAGGGCTTTCACCGCCACTGGAGAGCGGGTAATCCGAGGCCCAGAGAAGGGGAGGGTCTTAACCCAGGCCAGTTGTCCTCAGGGCTCCAGGTCAGAGACTGGCCGGGGCTTCCTTGTACTGAGAGAAGAGAGCACATAATGTAGGTCGGGAAATGAGTTCAGGCTGGAGGGTGTGGGGCGGAGGCATAGGACCTTAGCAGGAGACGGAAAGATCGCAGGAGGCTGAGCGGGGAAAGAGGTGACTCTTGGGGGAAGGCTGGTGCGGGAGCCGAGGGAGGAGGTTCTCAGTGGGTAGCCCCGCGACCCCCAGTCGACCCCAAAACGGGGATGGCCAGTGAGTGGAGAGAGAAAACCCAATGTTAGGCTCAACTCAACCCCGGGCTAAGCCGGGAGGCCAAGACGCCATCGCCCTCGCCCGACGTTAAAGGGGAAACTGAGGCCTGAAAAAGGCTTGGGCGGGGTTTCCACTTAGAGAGGTCGGGCTGCGGGCCCAGCATTTGAGCCCCTCTGCCTGCTCCGGCTCCTCCTCTCCCTCCCGCCAACTGCGCAGCCGAGTAGGGAAGAGCGGGTGGTCCAGAGCTAGGGCGGGTCCCGGGGCTGGCCGCGATACCCGGCCGCGCGGCCCCAGCCCGCACCCTACCCGCCCCGGTGCAGCCCCGGGCCCACAGCGCCTACCTTAGCGCCGGGACGCGCGGCCCATGGGCGGCGGGCGGGCGGGCGAGCGATTGCGCGGCGTTCCCGGCTGGCTCCGGCACCGGGTGGCCGCGAAGCAGGCGGAGAATTTATGAATGGAGAGAGCGGCGCGCGGGGGAGGCCGGCGCTAGAGGAGTGGCCGACGCACGTGACCGCGTTGGCGGCGCGCCCGTTCGGTGCGCCCAGTGCCGCCGGGTCCCTGGCCAGCCGCCCCCGCCGCGGTAGTCGTCGGGTCTGGCTCGTTAGGCGCTGGCCACAGCCTCCCCTTCCCTTCCGGCAGGGGCGGGAGGCGGAGCCTGAGCTCCCGGGCGCCCTCTCGGCACACAGAGCCGGCCCCCTCCTTCTGCGGCCGAGTCCCTGCCCCCAGCCCCTCGGCACGACTCACCTAACCCAGGTCACCGAGAACCAGCTGGCAAGGGGGCGGAGGGAGTTCCTTGGGACGCATGATTACTTCTTGCTTCTCTCCTCAGATTTTGAAATGCACCTTAAAGATTTCTCGGGGTACATGGACTGCCCTTCTTGCTTGAGGAAGATGCAGAGCCATGGCTTCTGCCCCCAGTCCAGGGGTTGATGCTCAGGCCAGGGGACCTGGGCATACACCCCTCACCTGCACCCCCGATGCGTGTCTCCCCTGGTGTAGTGTCTCATCGCGTCTCGCTTGCCCCCTTCTCTCCTCCTCTTGCGGGACAGGAAATGAGCAAAGGACTGCAGATACTCAAAGCTGTACTGAGTGCCACCCGCGCCTAAATGAGCCCACAGATGTCTGCTCCTGGTGAGGTGACGTTGAGAGTATACCAGCAGGAATCCACCCTGACTTCTCCCTCTTACACGTCCCAGCCCCATTAGGCCAGTTTTCAACACCCTGCACTTCTTTCTCATCCAGAAAGTGTGGCAGGCACAGGCAACCTCAGGGCCTGTGCTCTGGAAGGTGCCCAGCATGGATGGCTCTCTGTCCATTCAATCGAAAGACACCACACCACCACCTCCTTCAACTTTTCGCCAACCATCAAAGTCTCAGCATGCATCTCTGCCTCCCTTTAGCTACAAATGTCACACCTCCCACCCTACATTTCTCATCCCCTACCTGGCTTTCTCTCCTTGAATATTTTACTTGCTCTTGTTCCATGTCTGGCACAGAACAAGGCCTGGGCAAGTGGTGGTGGCCCTAGGGAAGCTGGCTCTGGGACAGTGGGAACCCCATGGACAGAGGCCTGAAATAGAACGGTGTGTTTGCTGAGCATCCCCGAGTAGGAAGGAGCAGGACACCATCTTATGGGAACAACGTGGCAGGGTCCGGTTTTCTAAAAGGAGACTCTCTGGCTGTGTAGAAGATACCTAGGGTGAGACACGGAGGAGGCCAGGTCTATCCAGGAAGGAGATGGTGGCCACAGTGACCATGCAGCATTGACTGGCCAGGACAGGTGGAATTCCAGAATAACTCTCAGTCCTCACCCCAGAATAGGGATTGGAGAGTTGTCCAGTAGATAGACTTGAGGTGCCCACTGGGCCTCCCAGCTTCCTAGAGTGGCAGCCACATGTGGGGTCAAAGGTTGGGGGTGCTGCACAGGACACTCCTAGAAAAGTGAGCAGGGTTTCCTTGACATGACCACCAACCCCAGGGCCAGAATGCCTAGGCCTTAAAATGACTCACCCTACCCACCACCCCACTGCCCTTCGCAGCTCAGGCCTAGGAAGGATCCAGGCGCCAGCCTCCGTCCTCAGGTGCACAGATCCTAAAGGCAGGACGCTGGCCAGTGTGGACACCTGGACCCAGGCAGGGAGCAAGGTGCAGCCTCCAGTATGAGAGCCCTGGGAGATGTCAGACTCGCCCCCATAGGAGGCTCTGGGTCTCACTGGTCATCAGCCCCAGTGCTCTGGCCAGCTGTGACCACAACTCTTTCCCCTGCTCCCTGCACACCTGGGCTCCAGCCCTTCGCACTGTCTCTCAAGGTCCTTCCCAGAGAGCGCCCCATCCCCGCCAGCAAGGACTCCTCTTTCTCCTTGGAACCCACAGTTTGTGGAAGGGGGAAACGACACTGGGGGGCCGGCTTGGCCGCTAACATGCGTGAGCGCGGGGGTGGGGTAGTGGCGTCATGGCCGCGAGGGAGGCTACGTAAGCTGCGGCTGACGTCAGCGGAGCACTGCATAGCCCGCGCCCGCGGTCTTGCGTCAGAGGAGCGCGGGGGCGAGGGACGGTCGGGGGTGGCAAGACATCTTCAGGCTCCGGGCGCCCTCTGCCGGCGTCGTGGAGCCCTCCTGTGCGGTCCTGGGCCTCTGCTAGGGCTGTTCCGCCTAGGACGCTGTTTCTCAGCGCACCTGCCCCATCCCCCCTTACTAGTCTCACTTTTTTTTTTTGCATTTGTCACCACCTAACACGCTACACGATCTGCTCATTATGTGAGATGTTGGCTAAAGCCCACCTCTCCAAAACCAGAGCAGGAATTTAGATATGTCCCTGATGACGCTCTAGCGCCTGGCATCCAATGAGCGCTCCCAGAGTCGTGAACGACAGCTGATCCTCCCCCCACCCCGCTCCCTCAGGGCAGAACCGTCTCACCGCCCCAGCCTAACCCTGGGGGAGGGGGGCCTCCCGGAAGGAAACTACAACCCCCAGAATGCCTAGCGCCCCGGCGGTACGTTAGCGTTGACGTCGCGTGCTGCCCGCCGGGGGTCGTAGTTTGCGCGTGCGTCCTCGCCGAGACTTCGCCTCCCAGACGTCCCTGAGAGTCGTCCTCCTCGCCCTACAGGTTGCCCGTGTCCTGTCAGAGTCCGCAGTCCGCTTGCCTCCTGCCGTTGCCATGTCTCTCTCCGTTTTGCTCCGTCGCCCGGTCCTGGGCCGCCTCGTGCGCCAGGCTCGTGCTTACGCCGAGGTCGCCGCCGCCCCGGCCCCCGCCGCTGGCCCGGGCCAGATGTCCTTTATCTTCGCCTCCCCTACGCAGGTTCGGACCGCGGGTCGCCATCCCTAGGCTCCGCACACCTATTCCTCCTACGGTCTAGCAGGCGAAACCCTCTCGGCCCGCGGAATCGTTGACTCCCTGCCCTGATCTCCCAGCTCTCTCTCTAGCTTGGTGCGGAGCCCGAGCCCCCTCCCCCCATCCCCCGGAATCTGTACCCTGAGAGCCTCACGTGCCCCTCCGGCCAAGCCTTCGAAGTAAGCGCCTCCCGGTCTGGCACACTGCTGTGCTCTCCCAATGTCTCCCTAGCATTCCCATTTTGCAGACGAGCAAAATAAGGCGCAGCTGTCCCAGCACCAAAACTGAAACATCAGCCCCCAGCGTTGGGCTGGCTCAGTGCCCCTCTTACCCCTCATCATCGTCTGCGCAAGCTCCTGCTCTGACCCATTTCACTGAAGTACTGAAAATTGAGTTTCTGTGGCGGTGAGTTCGGCCTGCAACAACGGGATTCCTCGTCCTCTTGTATCCAGGTGTTTTTCAATGGTGCCAACGTCCGGCAGGTGGACGTGCCCACGCTGACCGGAGCCTTTGGCATCCTGGCGGCCCATGTGCCCACTCTGCAGGTTCTGCGCCCGGGGCTGGTCATAGTCCACGCGGAGGATGGCACCACTTCCAAGTACTTTGGTAAGTCAAATAGAGGGTGTAACTGAGCCACTACTGCACGTCCCAGCAGGTCAGTCTCCATCTCAGTTGGACCTGAGAAGAAGTAAAGTTTGGGAGACTTATCTGCTATACAGCTTGTAAACATCCAGGATATAATGGGAGGCAAACAAGGCAAGGCCTTGTTCTCACCCAGCTTAGGACTGACTGTGAATTAACCAATGTGTGATGGGTCTGGGGTGATAGGTAAACACTAGGAAGAGAAGCTAAGCGAGATTGGAGGCCAGGTGCAGTGGCTTATGCCTGTAATCCTAACACTTTGGTAGACTGAAGCAGCAGGATCCAGCCTGGGCAACATAGCAAGATTCTACTAAAAACAGAAAAATTAGTTGGGCATGGTGGCTCACATCCTCAGTCACAGGTACTGGAGAGACTGAGGTAGGAGGATCTTTTGAGCCTAGGAGTTCAAGGTTACAGTGATGATACCACTGCACTCCATCCTGGACGACAGAATGAGACCCTATCAGAAAAAATTAGGTAATGAGTGCAGTGCCTCACGCCTATAATCTTAGCACTCTGGGAGGCTGAGGTGGGAGGATTCCTTGAGCTCACATTTGAGACCTGTCTGAGCAAGAGCAAAACTCCTGTCTACTAAAAATAGAAAAATTAACAGGGCATAGTAGTGTGTGTCTATAGTCCCGGCTACTCAGGAGGCTGAGGCAGGAGTATTGCTTGAACCTGGGGGTTTGAGGTTGTTTCGCGTTAGGCTTATGCCACAGCACTCTAGCCTGGGCAACAGTGTTAAATTATTTTTCTAAAAAAAAAAAAAAAAAAAAAAAAAAAATCCAAAACTTGGCTTGGCACCTGTAGCTCAGCAGCTAGGGCGCCAGCCACATATACCTGAGCTAGTGGGTTCGAATCCAGCCAGGGCCTGCCAAACAACAATGACAACTGCAACAAATAGCCAGGTGTTATGGCAGGCACTTGTAGTCCCAGCTACTTGGGAGGCTGAGGCAAGAGAATTGCTCAAGCCCAAGAGTTTGAGGTTGCTGTGAGCTGTGATGCCATGACCCTGTACCCAGGGCCACATAGTGAGATTCTGTCTCAAAAAAAAAATTCAAAACCTAAAACTAAAAATAAAGTAAGCAGGAGAGGAACAGTGAATTTCGGTGAAAAAGGGGCAGAAACCGATTTTAAGAAAGCTTTTCTCCAGCATCACTTGTCAGTAGTGATGGAGCTGGGTTTGAGCCAGCATTGTTTTGCCTCTGATCCTAGCTCAGCTTTGGGACTGGTAGGTTGAATGGGGAGTGCTTACCCCCAGTAGAGGCCTCTCGTGGTCCCCTTGTCCCATGTATGTCCTTGGGCTTCCTCCTGCCTTTCATCTTCTCTTGGGGTGTCTTGTTCTTCTCTACAGACATCTCCCCATGTGAGTCCTAGGATCAGTCCTTTGGGGGTCACCCTTGGTCATGACTGTTAGTATGTACAGAATGTAGACTTGATCGTATGTGAGGTGTCATGCTTTCCCTCCCACAGTGAGCAGTGGCTCTGTTACAGTGAATGCTGACTCCTCAGTGCAGTTATTGGCCGAAGAGGCAGTGACACTGGACATGCTGGACTTAGGGGTGAGTGTTGGAAGGTAAACGGAGGCTCAGAGCAGGCGAGAACTGTCTAAGAGTTCTCTGGCTACTGGGGAGGGAGCCCAGTGGAAAGGCAGATAATGGGCTGAGGTCCCTGCTCTGTCCTCACCCCCCACTCACTCCCTACAGGCAGCCAAGACGAACTTGGAGAAGGCGCAGGCAGAGCTGTCAGGGGCAGCAGACGAAGCCACAAGGGCAGAGATCCTGATTCGCATTGAGGCCAACGAGGCCCTGGTGAAGGCCCTCGAGTAGGCAGGTGGTGCATGCCCCTTGTCACCAGGGAGACCAAGGCTTGGAGCTGAGCTGAGAGGGGATATCTGAGGCAGGCAGAACCAACTCCCAGGGGTCCCAAGCTGTCCAGCAGGAGCCAGCAAACCCCAGAGTCGTCTTGGGGAAGTCATGTTTGCCATGGAGTCCACTAGGGGGCAGCTCCACTCAGCCTTCTGCCTGGGGCCCTCAGGGCCTGTTTTTGTGCCGGAGAATCTGGGGGAAACAAACCCTCACCAGCTTTGCCAGGTCTGGGAACTGAGGTCCAGGTCCCCCCCGACCCTGATGGTCCGCAGATCACCTCTACAGAGCCTGCCATTGGAATCTCTGCT
Source organism: Perodicticus potto (assembly GCA_963574655.1). NCBI lineage: Eukaryota > Metazoa > Chordata > Mammalia > Primates > Lorisidae > Perodicticus > Perodicticus potto. The sequence continues at coordinate 40,029 of CAUYRH010133388.1, forward strand.
CCAAGCCACCTCCACAGATGACCTGCCCTCAGCTTTTGCCCCCAATTAAAGACCAGGAATCCTGACTTGTGTACAGTGCTTTGTCACTCCTGCTTGGGGTAGTGAGACCCTCTTGTGCCTCTCCCCAGGTTCTCTGTTTCCATTATGAAACAGGGACTAAGTGCCTTAGCCCAAGAGGTCCTCTGGGATAGGAGGATCCTTGAAAGTGGCAAGTAATGTATGGGGCAGCTCTGGAGCGTTGCAGCCAGGAGGGCGGTGGACAGAATACTAATCTTCCCAAGAGGGTGGGACCGGTGAAGGTCATCAGCCAGCGCTGAGGACAACGGATGGGTGGAGGTGTGTGGTTGCCACTCCTGGGTCCAGGCTTAGGGGCACTTAAGAGACACCTGTGTGGCTTCCTGGTTTCCAGGCATGGTGCTGTGACCAGGCAGCAATACCTGGCCCCACCCCACCAGCCCTGGGAAAAGGCAGACCATCCTCCCTGTGCATGCCTGGCCAGGTGCCTAATCCCCTGTGGTGTGGACACCTCTGTGGGCACACAGGCCTTGGGGTGGGGCCAGATGGGGCAGGGAAGTCCTGTGAGGGGGTGGATCCCTGCCACTGTCTCACCTCCTTTCAGAAATGCTGGAGTTGGCTCTGGCACCAGCCCTGGGTGGTGAGGGTCATGTCAAGGGGCTGTGGGGGCGGGGTTCTCCTTGCCTCCTGTCCCTTCCCCCCCACCTTCCTTCAGGGATGTCAAGGTGGGTTAGGGTGGGGATATCTGGGGTGTGAGTATGTGAAGAGTCATTCTACGCCTGCTTTTTGTCACTGGGGCCAGGACATTGACAGGGAATCCAGCTGGAACCTGTCAGCACAGATAGGCAGCTAATGCTTGTGTCATGGTCCCATGTGAGTGACACCCTGTGTTTGCACATGGGACATGGATGTGAGATCTGAGTGCCTGCAGGAGCCTCCAGGCATGTTCCCAGTTGGGGAGGGGGGAAGCAGGTTACGGGACTGTCAGGCCTTCAGTCGGAGCCCTTCCCCTTGGTTCTCAGGGACAAATAAGTGGCCAGCCTCCTGCTTCTCCAGGTACCCAGCCCAAGGAAGGCTGTGCCAGCCATAGTGTAACTGTGCAATTTCCCTCCCAGAACCCTATCCCCTGGCTCTGAGCCCAGGTCCTCCAGTTCCTGGCCAGGCTACGAGGCCCTATAAATAAGACCCAGGGCACAGCTGGTGCTTGGCAGAATCCCAGCAGAAGGGGCCTGGCACTGAGTGCCTGTCCCTGGCCTGGGCCAGCACTCCTCACACTAGGGACCTGTCCCATCCTTTGGGTAAGTATGAGTCCAGATGTCATCTTACAGGAACAGCTGGTACTGACCAGGGGCATGTTGGGGCAGGGGCTCATGAGCCAAGAGGTCACAACACTTCCTTGAAGGCAGGCCCTGGACTTAGCAGAGCAGGACAGACTACAAGCGTTTGTCCCTAGCCTGGGAAGGTCTGCTCAGTGTCTCTTGGTGCCTGCTCACACCTGGGAATGGACCACTTGACCACGGGGATGCTCCATGTAAGGAAAAACTCAGATGTCTCAGCATGTTTATTAATTCTGACTGGTCCAGGGTATCTTATACCCAAAGACCTACAGTCACACACTGTGGGTAACCTCCTCTCACCCCAGTGTCCAGCATGTCCCCACAATCCCAAGTATTCTACTGTGAACTGGCCTGAGGTTATGGTTCCAGGATGCAGAGCCCTGCCCACCACAATGGTAACCCTCAGGCTAATGCCACCTGCCCAGAGGAGAGGAGGGCAGATGGGCTCAGGGTAGTCAGGGAGGCCCTCTGCCCTACCCAGGGTGCTCTCAAACATTGAAGGCCCTTGGTCCCAGAGCCTACAGCTTCCTCCAAAAGCAGAACAAACCCAGCCCAGCAAGTCCCACCTGGGGCCCTTCAGCATGACCTGACAACCTACAAATGGTCTTTGCCCTCCACCTGAAGTCTCTTACGTGAGCTCCCAGAACTGAGTGTGCAAGCTGTTTCCATTTTCTGAAGAACCATCCTCTATGACAAACTCCTATTCATCCTTCAAACCCCAGCTCCTGTGACCCCCTTCTGAGTCTTTTAGCCTCTCCCTGCTGGGTTGGGAGTGCCTCAGTGCACCTATCTCAAGGTGGGACAAGAAGTTGCAGGGCCTCTTGGGTGGGAGGAGGGAGACCTGAAAAGGAGCACTGGCTTGGGAGAGGCCCCCAGGGTGAGAGTGGGGATGGAGGTGGTCAGACCAGACAAAGGAAGAAACCAGGTAAGTGGACAGAAGATGCTGGGGTAGAGCCTGCAGTCCTCCTCTGGGCAGAGACAGCAGGCGAACAGAGGGCCTCATCCCCACCCTGGGAAGCCATCCACCCAGAGCGACCCACTGGGAGAGGTACCCTGTTCCTGTCATTGGCTGTGTGGCCTCAGTTTCTTCATCTATAAAGCAGGTGATCATGCCCACTCCAAAGGCTGGATACTAGCATATGTACATTCATTAATGGAGCAATGGCCTCAGAGTGAGTCCTGCAGTCTTTCATTCCACTCTCCAGCTCTGGAGAAACTGAGGCACAGGTCAATTACTTCCTGCTGACACACAGCGTACCCAGCTGGTAACTGGCAGGGCACAAGCCGGGTCTGGCACTGCCAAATCGCTCCATAAACGCCCTCTGAGGTCACAGTTTAAAGGATGCAAGTGGCCAGGCTGCCGGATAGCTGGCTTGGGCACCCCCACTCCGCGGAGGTGACTCCGGCCTGTTTTCCTGGCCGGTGGCCACTGAGTCAGGCCCCTCTTCCTGTCCCCCCACGCGGAAACCCCGGGCCTGGCATCGGGAAAGGGGGCGGGGCGCGGGTGGCCGTTTTTGGATGCATCCAAGTACAAAGAGACTCAAGCTCAGTGGCATTTAAGGGGCGAAGCTTGGGGGCCCTGTTCCCTATGCCCTATTTAGTCCCCGGGCCCTGACCGGCAGGCAGAGGCGGGGGCCAGCTGCATCACCGCCCGCCCAACCCCCTAGCCCCCCTCCCGCCCCCTACCCGCCCAAACTCCACCCCGAGGGAAGGCGCGTGGATAAAGGCTCAGGGGCCGCCTGTTCGGCCCCAGACTGACTCGGCCACTACGCACTCGGAATTGGAAGGAGTACTTTCAGGACTGTTGGGACTGGCTGCGCCCGGTGAGTGGAGAGTGGAACCCGCAGTCCGAGGGCACCCCCACTTTCCTTTGTTCTTGGGGCAGGCAGGGATCCGGGTGCCTCAGACCCTGTGGGAGGCCTATCGGGGAAGGGCGTGGGGTAGGAGGGGCTCTATGTAGCCAGCACCGCCCTGGCCGGACCTCAGCCCCCGCCCCGCCCCCACGGGGCACTCCCCCTTCCTCACGAGTGACCTTGAACTAGTTGCCAGTCCAGCCTTAGTTTCCCAGGCCAAACGATCGCAGTCCCAGTCTCCGGACAGAGTCTTCTGTCCATTTTGGGGTTCCCGCCTACCAGTAGTGTCGCCCTCCTCCCCTGCCCGGGGCATTGCGGCCCCCCTCCCCCGGGACTCCGACAGCGCTCCCGGGCGGGGCCGGCAGAGGGCGCGCCGACGCTGCTGACTCACCGCAGCCCCGGGCGGCGCGCGCGGGCGCAGCCCGGGACGCCGCGTCACGTCACGGCTCGGGCGGGTGCGTCTAGGGAAACGGGCCCTGCCCGGGGAATGGGGGATGGGGACTGGAGCTCGAGGTGGCATAAGACCGAGAGGGGCCCTCCCGGCACCATTCATCCCTGCCACATCATCGAAGTGTAAGCACCCAGCCTTCGGCCCCACGCCCCCCAACCGAGAGGCCCGGCCAGCTAAACCATCTCCGTGAGCCACCGGGCCTGGGACCCCTGCCATGAGGCGCGGAGTTTACGCTCCATTTTTTCCCTGGCCGCTGCTTCACCGACAGACGAACGCGATGGGGAGCCCCCTCCACTTCCTGCTCCTCCTGGCGCTGAGAACAATGGCCTGCGGCCCCTCCTCACGCCAAGTCCGCCCCCCTGGGACCACGCAGAGGAGACGCTCAGTCCCCAAACCGGTGTCCCGCGCCCCTACGGGCCCGCCCGCCCTTTGTTTGGGGCTCCGGGCCCTTATGAATGGCTCGCGGCGCGGGCGGGGGCGCGGGGGCGGGCACGGAGCGGCGCCAGCCCCGCCTCCGCCGCGCTCCCCTTGGTCGCCCAGGCGCCGGGGCGGGACGAAAGGGTGGGCCTTGCTGCCACGTGGGGCCGCGCCGCGGCTATTCCCATTGGCCAGGAAGCGCAACCGACTGGGCGATCAGGGCTCGCCGATTGGTCGGCTTTAGGCCGGCGGAGTAAGTAGTGAATGGGAGGGGGCGGCGGCCCCGCCCCTTGGAACGTTGATACATTATAACTTTTTTTCTTGTTACTTTCACCCCCAGATTCTCAGAGCGGCGGCGGAGACGGCTGTGACTGTTGCTAAGGGAGGGGACGCGCGAGGAAGCGCTACCCAAGCGGCAGACAACACCAAACGAGACCCACCGAAGGGCGCCCCCTCCCTGGGACCCTCCCTCGCCCCGCGACTCCGTCTCGCCAGCTGCCCTTTAAAGGAGCCGCGACTGCAGTCCCCACCTCCGGAAGGTGCCCCAAGGAGCTGACGTGACCCCGAGCGCCACTCGGATTTTTGATTTCTGGTTCGCTTTCCACTATTGGGACGTTCTCGAAGAGGACGCGTGCTGCTTCCTGCCCTCAAGTGCACCGCGGACCCTTACTCGGGGGAGCTCCTGACCCCTGCCCCGGAGGCTTGGTCGGGACTGGTGCCGCACCGCGGATCCCAGGTCCCCATCGCGCGCGGGGGATGGAGCCGCAGCCCGGCGGCGCCCGGAGCTGTCGGCGCGGGGCCCCCAGCAGCGCCTGCGAGCTGGGCCCGGCGGCCGAGACGGCACCCATGAGCCTGGCCATCCACAGCACGACCGGCACCCGCTACGACCTGTCGGTGCCGCCCGATGAAACGGTGGAGGGGCTACGCAGGCGCCTGTCGCAACGCCTCAAAGTGCCCAAAGAGCGCCTAGCCCTGCTTCACAAAGACACGTAGGTACCGCGCGCTGCCCCTGGCCCTCGCGGCCCCCGGGCGGGAACAAAGAGCGCGCGGCGTACGGTAGGAAGAGGGTGGCCAGACCGGGGGCGGGGGCGCGTCGCGCGCTCTCGGGCGCCCTCTTCTCGGCCTAGCCTGCCTTGGGCCCCCTCCCCCGCTCAGGGGCCGCCTCACAAAGGCGGCTGCGAGGGCGTCCCGGGCCGGATTTAAACGTTCCCGTTTGAGGGAAAGCAGGAATTCCAGGGCCGCTCGGGGTCCCGGCTGCGGGAGTGGGGGCCTTAATCGCCCCCTTTTTGCCTGCGTCCTTGCCGCTTCCGCATCTGCTCGGCAGTCCCCTGCGTTTGGCTTTCTCCCCCGTTGCGTCTCTCTCCCCCCTTTGTTCTCATCGTCGCTCCAAGCAGCCTCCCCCTCCCCCCTAGTATTTAAATCGCCTTCGGGCCGGGGAGCCCTCCCCCCGGTGGGCCTCCGGGGACACGCAATGTCCATCCCCAGCGGAGAAGTCCCGGTGGGGGAGGAGCAGAAGGGGGAGGGTCTCCTTTGTCTGAGCGGCGGCGGCCAGCGCCAGGGTGGGAGGGAAGGAGGAGGGGGAGCCTGGCCAACGCAGCCTCTTAAGGCCTCTCTTCGGACATAAATAAGCCCTTCGGCAGCGCCCACAGAGAGGAGTCTAGGTTAGTGTTGAGAGATTACACACAGGGGCTGCTTTTGTGGGGACAGAGGAGGGTGGCAAAGGGCACACTGGGGCCCAGAAGATGACAAAACGTCTCGTTGAGGTACAAAGGAAATATCAGAGTCTAAAGTTGGGGTTCCCGGGGAAGAGATGGTCTGAGCCACCAGGATAGGTGCTCCCAGGGCCAGCCAGACTTCACACGCTGGGGGGCCCGATCTGGAACCTAGGAAGGGGTGGGGGTGGGAGTGACTTCTCTCTTCTTCCCTCATAAGCTCAGCCCTCCCCCACGGCCTCCGCTTCCGTGTCCCTGTGTTGTCTTTACAGAGTCTCATCCTCTTCCTTCCTCCCCCTAGCCGGCTCAGTTCGGGGAAGCTGCAGGAGCTCGGCGTGGGTGATGGCAGCAAGCTGACCTTGGTGCCCACTGTGGAAGCGGGCTTGATGGTAAATGGCTATGGGGTGGTACACCCAGACTCCCAGACACAGGCAAGCAGTTCCCTCTTCCCAGCCACTCTCACACACTGTGTGGAGCTCCCTCCCCTGCAAGCGCAGCCCACTCCAGCAAGCAGGGTCCCCCCACCCTGAAGCTCTTGCCCAGGGCTGGGAACCTGCACTCAGGTTGCCTTCTCCGCCTCCCTCTTTGTAGTCTCAGGCCTCCAGGCCGGAGCAGTCTGTGATGCAAGCCCTTGAGAGTTTGACGGAGACCCAGGTAAGGATCACAGCACCAGTCCCTTCTTAACCTAAGGGGGAAGCCCCAGTTGACAGGGCATTTCTCCGCCACTCTATAGAGAACCAGGGGAGTGTTTGTGCACCCAGAAGGCCTGTGGGTGAGGGGAGGAGCCTCTGCCCCGCCTTGGTGCCAGCCTGGCTTGGTCACTCTGCTTCCTTTCTGGCCCCTAGCACTCACCACCTGACCTTGAGGGCTTTCTCTCCCACGGTGGCTGCCATGGTGGGGGAGGGGATGAAGCTTTCACAACCCTGCCTCTGAGGTGACCTTGGCACAGGGCTCAGACCCAAGATCTGCTTCCTTAGCCCTGTATGCCCTGCTCTGGAGCACCCCCACCCCCACCCCAGCCACTGTGGTTTCCCCAAAGCCAGTTTCTCCTTTTTTACATTTCTGCTTGGGGGGGGGGACCCACATTGGTGACACTCCTTCCGCCTTCATGACCCCATTGTGGAGGGTGGGGACCTCATCTCCTCCTCCTCCCCCTCCTCCTCCTCTCTCCTGGCCTTTGTTCTCTGCCCCAAAGGAGGAGGAGGCAGGGGTGCCCAGCCCTAGGGCCAGCAAGTCCTAGACAGGATGTTAGGAAAATATTTAGTAACCAGCCAGGAGGGAGGCTGGGGCAGACCCGCACCCAGGTTCCCGGTTTTGCTGCAGCCTTTTTTTTTGTTCCCTCTTTTTCTCATTTTCTTGGCAGTGGTAGGGCCTTCCTCAGACGAGGGCCCTGGCCACCTCCCAAGAGGGTGACACAGGCCTCAGCAATCCACCCGGTGCCAGGGTTGGGGAAGCAGGCTGCTGCCCGCCCTAGTGAGGGGGTGGGCCGGTTCCTAGGCCTCCTTGGCCAGCCACTGGAAACCTGCTCCACAGCTTTGGTGGCAGATTCTTCCCTTCCTTCTGCCCCAGGCTCTGGCCCCCTTCCTCCTTCCTGACATGTAGCATCCTGCCCTCCCCAAGCAGCAATAGAGGAGGGGGTAGGGAGGGAGCTGGGTGGTCCGTGGTGGGGTTGAGACAGCTGGGGTCCAGGGAACCAGGTAGGGGCTGCAGGTTATTTGCTGGAACAAGTGTGAACAGAGCTCTTTGCCGCTGAGGGTTGGCAGGGGGGCCCAGAGCGTATTTGGTTCACATCTTCCCCATGCCTGCTTCAGGAGGAGAGAGGGGCACTGGGTGGAGTGACTGGGCTCCCCAGGGTTGCTTCCCCGACTGGCACAGAGTCACATCCGCCCATTTGCCCTCCCCAGGGAGGAAGTTGCAGGCGGGCATTTGGGGGGGAGAGTCAAACAGCTTTTCTCAGGAAGCTACCCTAAGACCTTCCAGGGAGGTGTATCTCTGGGGCAGGGGGGCAGTGCAGGCTGGGCCTTGGGGTAGAGGCTGCACCCTGCCCTCCTTGTTCCCTCCCCACGGGCCCCAAGCAGAGAAGGTTACGCCAGCCACTGCCAGCAGACCAAGCGCTGGGAGGGAGTGCTGGGAGGCGGTCGGTTCTGAGTCATTCCAGCTTGTGTCACTTCTCAGAAACCACCCCCCCCATCCTAGCCCCTGGGGAGACCAAGGCCCTGGCCAGGCCCCAGAATAGGGGGTTCACTGAGTGCAGGGTCAGATATACCCCTGCCTACCATGGAGGGAGGATGATTGGAGGGTTGATGTTCATCAGGGTGTGTTGAGGCCTTGGGAGATTCCAGCCCCAGGGACTGACTGGTCAGGGCCCCTTTCCTGCAGCAAGCTGCCGCCCCCTTGGCCTCTGCCCCACCCAGGACAGATAAATATTTATCTTGAGAAAGCAAAGGTTAGGATGGAAGAATTTGTCCAGGAATTCCACCCACTCGATGGCCTGGTGACTTAGCTTGTGAGGGGGCCTGAGATTGGTCCCCCTCCTGTATCCACAGGCAAAGAGGATTTGGGGGCCTGAGAGGGTGGGGGAAAAGTGAAGTGAGGATTATTTGAGGTCAGTAACCGCCAGCTGGGCCCCTCCCCCTCTGGCCTCAGTTTTCCCTTAAAGAACCAAGTTGGCCAGGGAGGGCCAGGCCCCCTGTCTGACGCGCCTCTGTCCCCCACAGCCCTCAGCGGCGCCCGGGCCGGGCCGGGCTGGCGGAAGAGGCTTCCGGAAATACAGATTCATTTTATTTAAGCATCCGTGGCACCGACAGGGACCCCAGAGCCCAGAGAGGGGCGGCGAGAGGCCCCAGGTCACACAGCGCTGGGGGGACCGGGCCGGGCTGGGCTAGGGGCAACGCAGGCTGGAACCTAGGCTGATGGACCTACTCTCTCTACAGGTCAGTGACTTCCTGTCGGGCCGCTCACCTTTGACATTGGCACTTCGAGTGGGTGACCATATGATGTTCGTCCAGCTGCAGCTTGCCGCCCAACACGCCCCACTGCAGCACCGCCATGTATTGGCTGCTGCAGCCGCTGCGGCCGCTGCTGCCCGAGGAGATCCCAGCATAACCACCCCTGTGTCCTCTCCCTGCCGACCAGTATCCAGTGCTGCCCGAGTTCTTCCAGTGCCTAGCAGCCCAACCCCTTCATCCTCTTCTCCTGTCACAGCAAGCTCCTTTCGATCCCACGCGGCCTCCCCTACCTGCCCTGAAGTGAGTTTTCAAAGGGTTTCCCCAGGGCTCTGAGCCACAAATGCATCTCTCAAATCAAAAGTTATCCTTTGACTATGGACTGATGGGTTATCTCTAGACCTTGGGCTGACTTTGGTCAGATGGGTTGTCTAGATTCTGGGTTGGCGGTGTCATCCTGACCCTGGCCCCATAACTCATGTGCTCCTTCCTCCCTGTCAGCAGATGGACTGCTCCCCCACTGTCAGTAGCAGTATCAGCCCTGGTGCCAGCACCACCTCTTCCCCAGGGGGCAGTGCTACACCCCGCTCTCGAAAACCTGGTGCCGTCATTGAGAGCTTTGTGAACCATGCCCCAGGGGTCTTCTCAGGGACCTTCTCTGGTAGGTGTTATGGTACTCACCTGTGTTCTGCCACCCATACGCTTGAGGTCTACCCATAGTCAATTACACCAGTGCTCTGAGGAGACCCATGATCATTTATCTGAATGATAACTTCCCATAGGAATCTCTAAGCACATGTATGACTACACAAGGGCATGTGTCCCACTGCCACTCAGTGGTCCCGCCTACATGCATGAGACCACATGCACATCTGAGGCCACATGCCTACCATGCTCCTTAAGCTCACACGTAGACCTTTGTTTGTGTGTGTGTGCACATTTGTACACATAACTGTGCGCACACTGGGTGCTCACAGCCTCTTCTACCCACAGGCACGCTGCACCCCAACTGCCAGGACAGCAGTGGGCGGCCACGGCGCGACATCGGCACTATCCTGCAGATCCTCAATGACCTCCTGAGCGCCACGAGGCACTACCAAGGCATGCCCCCCTCGCTGACTCAGCTTCGCTGTCATGCCCAATGTGCAACGGCCCGTGACCTCGCATCTAAAACTACCTCCTGTGAGAAGCTGGCAGCACCCCAGTCCTCCCTGCTACAGGGCCAGAGCCAGATCCGCATGTGCAAGCCCCAGGGTGAGTGGCCGACCTCAGGGTCCCACTGTCCCCACTCATCCATCCTCTGGCTTCTCAAGGGCTCTCTGTGTGAGCTGCTGGGCAAGGGAGCAGCTGATCCCCCTGGAGGCTGGGGGGGGACAGCAGCTGTCTCTGCCTCTGCGCTACTATAGCCTAGAGAGAAGGAGGCATGTGTGTCAGGGCACAAAGTGTCCTTGTGCATTCCCAAGGGGCCCCCCAGCCGCACTTCCTCCTGGCACCTCCTTCCCTACCCCCATGCCCCCATCTACAGATGGCATTTGGAGGCTCTATGAATGGCCAGCTCATGCCTGGCCGGTTGGGGTATGACCACAGTCCTCCTTCCATCTCTAGCATTTAGGGGGCTGGAAAAAGCAAGGATGTTCCCTCCCCAAACATCCGGGTTTCTCCCCATCCAATTTCCTGGGACAGTGGTCACTGCCATCAAGAGGTTTATAGCCTAATTTATAAAAGAGGGAAACTGGGCGGCGCCTGTGGCTCAGTGGGTAGGGCGCTGGCCCCATATACCAAGGGTGGCAGGTTCGAACCTGGACCCGGCCAGCTAAAACAGCAATGACAACTGCAACCAAAAAAAGCTGGGCCTTGTGGCGGGCCCCTGTAGGACTCATGAGGCTGAGGCGAGAGAATTGCTTAAGCTTAAGAGTTGGTGGTTGCTGTGAGCTGTGATGCAACAGTATTCTGAGGGCTACAAAATGAGACTCTGTCTCAAAAAAAAAAAAAAAAAAAAGAGGGAAACCAAGGCACAAGCCTAAATGTCCTCAAGTTACAGAAGCAGCCATGCGGGTTCAAATTCCAGTTTATTGCTGGGTGCGGTGGGTCATGCCTGTAATCTTAGCACTCTGGGAGACTGAGGCTGGTGGATTGCCTCTACTCAAGAGTTTGAGACCAGCCTGAACCAGAGTGACACCCTCATCTCTAAAACAAAATAGCCAAGCATTGTGGGCACCTGTAGTCCCCAGCTACCAGGAGACTAAGGCAAAAGAGTTGCTTTGAGCCCAACAGTTTGAGTTTGCTGTGAGCTATGACACCATAGGACTCTAGTGAGACTGTCTCAAGGGAAAAAAAAAAATCCAGTGTACTCATTCCATGGCTGTTTCAGAAGTGCCTGCCTTGAGAGAGACCAGCCCTGACTTCCCTGCTCACAGTCAAGCAACATAAACTATTAATAAGGAAGACATGGAAGTAGCTGTCTGGGAGCATGAGCTGCTCACCCAAGGTGGCAGTGGATGCCCTTTCCTGTCTCCCTTGCTGGCACAGTTATCCAGGAGAGCAGGGACTCGCCTGACTACAGGCATTAGCTGAGGGTCCTCTGTGTTTGAGAGATGCGGTTCTTAGGCCTCAAGTCACAGTACTCTACTTCCTTTGCAGGGGACCGGCTCCGGCAGACAGAAAACCGTGCTACACGCTGCAAGGTAGAACGTCTGCAGCTCCTGCTGCAGCAGAAACGGCTGCGTAGAAAGGCCCGGCGTGATGCCCGGGGCCCCTACCACTGGCCATCGAGCCGCAAGGCTGGCCGCAGCGAAAGCAGCAGCAGTGGGGGTGGCAGCAGCCCTAGTGAAGCTGCTGGCCTGGGCCTGGACTTCGAGGACTCCGTTTGGAAGCCAGAAGTCAACCCTGACATCAAGTCTGAGTTCGTGGTGGCCTAGGATCAGTCACCCTTGCCCCTTAAACCCCAGCCCAGGGCAGTGGGGATGCCAAGAACTCCACTGGGAACACAGCTCAACTCTGGAGGGCAAGCGACCACTCCCCCGCCCCTCCCCCAGCCAGAAGCCTTTCTTTTTTATTTTTTGTGTTTTTTTTTCTTACCATGGTTTTCTCAACTCTTATGGACTTGGCTTCCTACCTCCTTCATCACCCACACTCCCCTCCTCCCCTTCTTTCACCCAGGCTCCTTGGGCTCCCCCTGGCCTGTGTGCCAGGTCCTCCCGCCCACCTTCCCCAGCTCCAAATATGTAGCAGTCTTTCCAGATGGTTGAGAGCAGGAGTCTGAGGAGACCGCCCCCACCCCCTTCCGCTCTGCCTTCCTCCCCTCAACACCCAATTCAGGTTTTAAGTCAAAAATGTAGATGCCTCATGAAGCACTTTACAGACCAGGGAAGGGGCCCCAGAGAGGAGGACCCCGTCCCAACCCCTCACCCTACCCACACACACACACACACACCCTGCAGACTTCTGGCCTCCACCCCACACCAGCTGTGTCCCCTGTAGTTGACTAGGGGACTGTTTTCCATTTCTAGTCTGTTTTCTCTTCTGGGTCTCTTTCCATTTTCCTTTTTTCTCTTTAAAAAGGAAAGCAAAGCTGTTTCAGCAGAGAGGCTGGCTGGTCAGGGGGCTGCCTTGGGTTTGCTGTGGGACCCTTTCCTGCCAGGAAAGGAAACTGAGGGGAACAGCCCTACCTGAACCTAGCCCTCAGGGCCACCAGGCTGCTGCCACCACCACCACCGTGCTATTTCCTTCTGCCCCCACCCCTGGATTTTCCTTACCTCCTGCCTGAGCTTGGGGTATTTATAGACTATTAATTTTCTGACTGAGCCAATAGTGGTTGGGAATCTCTTGAAAAACAGAGAGAATGGCCAAGGCTGGGGAGGCTACCCCTGCCCTCCTTCCTGCCCCAACCTGAGGGATATGGGATCATGGACTGTCTGGGGCCTCTACAGTCAGATGGGCCAGGGGGTGCTGAGCTGTGAATCCCCTGGGTAGGGGCAACGCTGTGTAGCATTAATTCCGGGGGGGGCGGGGGGTCCGCTGCTGGTCTAATTTGGACTCTTCCCCACTCAGTGCCCATGCTCTGAGGGTGGGGTGGGGGTTCTTTGGCCCCAACAGAAGGACAACCAGGGGCATTTCAATGGGGGTAGAGTTTTTGGATTTTTTTCCCCATTCACTTTTTATTTTTTAAAGATTATGGAGTTGTTTGGGTCCTGCCCCACCTACCTGTCAGTCTTGTTCTGACCCTGCCTGTCCCCCCCCCTTGTAGGTGAACCCCAGGTCCTCATGCCCCCATTATGTGTTTAAAGTTAATGGTTTCTGATGTGAACATCATGTGTTATAATTGTAGCTCTGTAAATTTTTTTGTGGGGGGTGGGGGTGGGAAGGGAGGGATCCCAGAGGGTAGAGGTCAAGATGATTTGGGCTTTTTGTTTTTCCAAAAAAAAAAAGAAAGAAAAATAGAAAAAAAAGGGGTGGGTTTGTTTTTTGAAGAACTGTCTTGGATACCTATTTAAATGTGTGTTGTTTTGTTTTTTTAACGATTTTTAAATTTTGTCTGTGCCTCCACGGGTTGAGGGTGGAGGTCCCAGGCACAACCGGTTGCCCTCAGCTCGGTCAGGGCCCTCCAAGAAAGCATTACCCACCTTCGGGGTCGGACTGTGGGGTCCTACCACCTCCCCTGAGCTCCTGTAATGAAAACAATCGAAAGAAAAACTACACACGCACCGTGATTTCAAATAATAAACAAAATGAAACAAAGCGGGTGTGCCGCCTCTCACCTAGGGGGGCTATCCCCACACTTTGTCATTGTGGAGCGTGAGCCTGGGATGAAATGAGAGTCAAGGAGGTTCCCGTATCCAGGGACCGGGGCCTAGGCCCTGGGCACTTCCCACGCCCTCTCTCCAGCTTATGGGGTGGGCAGGAAGCTGCCAGGGCGGGAGAAGGAGGAGCCCGGCCACTTCCTGGTACCCGAGGCCGGAAGTCCCTCAGGGCTTGCAGGGTGCTGTGTGTTCGGCAGTCATTACCCCGCCTTTTCCTGGCCCTGTGAAGTGGGCTGTGGGTCGAGGACCCGGACTCCGTGGGAGATCAGACCACCCACTCAGAGGCTGGGAGGAGGCTCCAACCTTGCCAGACTCACCCGCCTGCCTGCCCACCCGCGGTGTTCTTCCTGGAGTCCCATCTTCCCCGAGCAAGCAAGTTCGTCTTGCTCCCGGGAGATCACAGGGCCAGCCCCGAGTGACCTCTCTCGCGGCCCCTCTTCAGCCACGCCCTGGGTTTGCATTCCGGCGCTCCCCACTCCCCAGTCTGGACGGTTTAGCATCAGCCTCCAGGCTTTTGCCCCAGCCTTGCCCCATCCTGCAACACCCCTCTCCCGGCCCGACTGTTCTGCCTGGGAACTTCCCACCCCTCCACGCCCTGGATCGTCCAGACCCCGCCCTTCCCTCTGACCCTACTCAGTCAACTCCCAACCTGGGACTCCCCAAGGGCCCAGCCACCGTTGGTCTCACCATCCACTTTGGGGCTACGCAGATGTGACAACAGTCATACACTAATTAATGTCCCTTTTTTTTTTTGCAGTTTTTGGCCAGGGCTGGGTTTGAACCCGCTACCTCCGGCGTATGGGGCCGGCGCCCTACTACTTTGACCCACAGGCGCCGCCCAAATAGTCCCTTTTTAAAAAACATGTATTTCCTCAATTAAGCACTGCAACCCAAGAGTTAGAAGTAATTATACTCCCATTTTACAGATGAGAAAACAGAGGCCCGAAGAGAAACATCGCTTGGACCAGGGGATTAGGGGTGTTTGTTAAATGATGTGACCTCTGCCCCTCATCTGACCTATGATGACTAGAGTCTCTACCTTTCCAAGCCCCAGCACCAGGTCCCCAAGGCGCAGGGGACAGGTCTTCGCCGAAGGGTGGCCTGTGGGCGTCTTCCTGAGGCACCTCTGCGTCTCCCAACACCCAGTCACCCCAATCATCCCACGCCCACGGCAGGAAGGCCCCGTCCGGCCCCAGTGTCAGCGGGTGCGAATGTCCCAGCGTGGTCCGGAGAGCAGGTCACTCACTTGCAGCTCCAGCCCCTGTAGGTCAAGGCTGATGCCTGCGGGACCAAGGTCACCGTCATCTTCCTTGGCTGTGTGGGGTGAGGAAGTAAGATCTGTGCCGCACCTGCTGAATCACAGGGGTTAGTGTCTGCGCCCCGCTGGGAGGGAACACCGCCCCTAAGCCAGCTGCCCACTCCAGCCAGGGGGTCCGAGGAGGTCGGGGTTGTGCCCTGAGGGGTTGGGACGTAGGGGTGGAGCTCGGGTACCTGCCCTTGTGGCATTGCCCAGCCAATGGCTCAGCAGGCGGAGGGGCGGCTGGTGGAGGCATGGAAAAGTAAACTGAGGCGCAGAGAGGAAGGAGGCCACCGGGGTCGCAAGGGACAGAATTGTCTCTGTACTAATCCCTCCCCCCATTGAGGCAAAAACTGAATGGGAGGGGGCGGCCCCGGAAACCCGCCGAGATGAAAAAGCTGTTTCCATGGCAACGCGCAGCGACAGGAGCCTGACGTCACTGCGGGGAGGGCACACCACCCGCCCCCGCTGGCGCGCGTCGGACCACCCAGGCCTGGTCCACCCTCCTGGGCAGCTCCACTGGTGGCCATACCGCTCGCTCATCTGCTGGCACCAATAGCAGCGCCAGATAGCCACCCGGAGGCGGGTCTCAAGCTGAGTGAGCTAGAGCTAGTGCGGAGGCGCCGCGGCTCCGCCCCCCTCTGCGCGCGTCTGCACACGTGGGGGCGGGAGACGCGGTCGCGGGGCTGACTGCTGTACCTGGGCTGGAGGGAAGAGGGGGCGACACACGTGGACCCCTGGCAGGTTCGCGTGCAACCTCCTGACACGCCAACTCATTTCCTGCTGTCCCTCCACCTTCCAAGACCTCGAGGGTCGGACCGCGCAACCCAGCGGGCCTGCAGCCTCCCTGGCTGGAGGAGGAGGGGCGCTCAGGCTGGCGACCATAAGGCGGTCACGGTGGGGCTGAAGCTTTACCCTAGTAATAAAAGTTCGCGGAAAGTTGAAAGCAGAGGAAAAGAGTGCTCCAGGTGTAGGGCGGGAGGGACACAGCATGAGCAAAGGCCCAGAAACCTGAAAGCGGGGTCGTCTGGGAGCAGCTGAAGGGTCGAGTTGGTGGAGAAAAACACCCACGACGAAGAAGGGGAGGCTGGCAAGGGAGGTTATTCCAAGTCTGAGGACCGAGATAGAGGCCGGGAGGCGGGCCAGGTTGGGGGAAGAGGGACCAGGACAACACTAAAGAGGCGGGAGGTGTCGACACCTGGCCTGGGCTTGAGAGAAGGAATGATGGGCACCCTGGGGACTTTGGAGGGGGAAAGGAACTGTGGTTTATGTGGCTGAGAACCCAGGACATGCCCTGAAGGCAGTTTCCAGTCTACTGGAAGGTGGTTGGCCAGCAGGAGGCATGGAGATTTGGGGAAAGGAGTGAGTTTGAGATGTCTGTATGAGCATTTGGCTGGGAGTCTTGGCCAGGATCCTGGGAGAGTTGAGGACCCAGTAGGCTAGAATTCCAGGTTATTGCTAGCTGCCTGGTTGAGAGTCCAGTGTTGACTCTGATCAGGTGTCCAGTCAAAAGACAGTGGTCAGAGTGAATAGGGACAGGCATTTACCATGTTGGGAGGTGTTAACCAAAATCTTTGGTCCCAGGCTAGCCTTAGGAGGTTGAGACAGGGCAGGGGCACCAGGTGTAAGCCTATATTGGAGGCCTATAGCCAGGGAAGTGACCTCACAGGTGGGCACTGCTCGTCCCTGCTAAGGCAGCTGTGGGTAGACTGGAGAAGGTCACTAAGGGTCACAGCTTTCTGCTTGAAGCTGGCATCCCCAGGGAGGTGGCCCAGTGGGAGCTTAGGGCTTGCTCTAAGGTTCTCAAATGCCAAAGACCACGGCCAGTAGGGTGGTGGCATAAGGTGGGTCCCAGCCAGAAGCCACTGGGAAATGGGATTGAGCCAGTGCCTGGGCACAACCACCCACATTGGGCCAGGCTCAGCCCACCCTCCTCCTCAGGCGCCACAGCAATGAGAGTTACCTTGCTGGAGGCTGGGGATGTCACCACCCTGAGGCCAATGGCTTCAGGAGCCTGGACTCCAGCTCCACCCCTCTGGCTTTCCAGCCCTGGGAGGTGAGAGAACTGGCAGACTCTTGTGTCACTTGGGATGGGAAGCATCCTGGCTGAGGGGTGTAGGAGGGGATGCTGTCACTTGTGGCCTGGGCCAGGCCAGCCAGTGCCTACCTCTGTTTCCCTCCACTTTATGGTATTTTTTCCTCTCTCTGTTTCTTTTCTCTGGCCCTCTCAGCTCCCCAGCCTTTCTGTCTCTGTCCCCATAACTCCTTACCCTGTACCACTGGCTCTTGCCTGCTGGCTGTTCCCCCTTGGCCTGGCTACCTCATTCTGGGGCCCCTCCCTCAACCCCCTACACACATTCCCAGCCTCTTCCCCCACCTTACAGCCCCTCACTGGAGCACAGCTACTGTCTCGGGTGCTCCAGGTGGGGGTGGGTGAGGGTGAGTGGGTTCTAGCTGGGTCGAAGCTTGGGGAGCAAGCAGGAGGGCACCTTTAGCCCTTCTAGAATGTAGGCAGGGCTGGCCTCCATGGAAGAGGCAGTCACCCCTAAGGCAGGCAGGGATAGCTGGCTGCAGCTCATCACACTTGCTCCATGTCCAGGATGCTGCCCATACTCAGCCCTCTGAGAAGATGAGCAAAACCCCACAGACTTCTACCTCTAGACCTTTAAAAATCTTCAGACAGGGCGGCGCCTGTGGCTCAGCGAGTAGGGCGCCAGCCCTATATACTGAGGGTGGCGGGTTAAACCCGCCCCGGCCAAACTGCAACAAAAAAAAATAGCCCGGCGTTGTGGCGGGTACCTGTAGTCCCGACTACTTGGGAGGCTGAGGCAAGAGAATCGCCTAAGCCCAGGAGTTGAAGGTTGCTGTGAGCTGTGTGACAGGGTGATAAAGACTCTGTCTCTACACAAGAAAAAACCCTCAGACAGTCCCACACAGCCACCCCTCAGGGGAACCAGCATGTGGGCCTTGCATGTGAGCCTGGGCCAAGTATTGGACCCCATGGTTGAGTGAGTGGACATAGCCTAGGTGGGAGTAGGGGTAGGCTCCTGCTCCTGAAGGTGAGTGCTCTGGATGCTGCCCCTTCCCCACTTTCTTTCTTTCTTTCTTTTTTTGTAGAGACAGTCTCACTTTATTGCCCTTGGTAGAGTGCTGTGGCATCACACAGCTCACAGCAACCTCCAGCTCCTGGGCTTAAGCGATTCTCTTGCCTCAGCCTCCCGAGTAGCTGGGACTACAGGCGCCCGCCATAACACCCGGCTATTTTTCTGTTTTGCAGTTCTGCCAAGGCCGGGTTTGAACCCACCACCTTCGAGATATGGGGCCGGTGCCCTACTCGATGAGCCATAGGCGCCGCCCTTTTTTGTTTTTTTTGTAGAGACAGAGTCTCACTTTATCACCCTGGGTAGAGTGCTGTGACATCACACTGCTCACAGTAACCTCCAACTCCTGGGCTTAGGCGATTCTCCTGCCTCAGCCTCCCAAGTAGCTGGAACTACAGGCGCCCACCACAATGCCCAGCTATTTTTTTTGTTGCAGTTTGACCGGGGCTGGGTTTGAACCCGCCACCCTCAGTATATGGGGCCGGCGCCCTACCCCCTGAGCCACAGGTGCTGTTCCCATCCCCAGTTTGAAAAACCCAGTGGCTATATCCCTGACCCCCAAACAGGTGAGCCACCTAGGCCAGTTTTAGAGTTTTCCACCAGCTTTCAGGGTCTATGGTATTTCACAGACACCTAATATGTGTCATATCCTGGTATGGAATGTTCTCGGTGAGAGCTGGGCCCTTTGTGCCTCAGCAGAAAGGGTTACCATCTGGTTCTCTTTGCAGAGTCAGTTAGTCCAAACAAGTAAACAGGTATGTGACACCAGGGGAAGGTATGGGGCCTTGGACACCGCCACTTGGTGTGTGTCATTGTGCCTTGTCTGGATCCTGTCCACAGCCTATTTGTCACCATGCCCATTCAGTTGTCAGGGACAGCAATCACTCCACACAATGTCCAAGGGCTGCAGGATGCTTAGATGGTGTTTGTGTGTATCTTGGGGATGAGGGTGTGCACCTATGTGTGGCATGGTGCAGGATGTGTGTGCTGAAGTACCCAACTTAGTCCAAGCCTGGACTTTGGGCAGCTGGGACAGCCTAGCCTGGGCAGGATCAGATGGGGCTTCTACAGCCTCCACATTCCTGGGCTGTGACTCAGGTCTGTGGGGAGTGGGTGAGTCACAGGGAAGGGAACAGGCCCAGCCTGGAGCTCCCCTCACTGCACACCCTGTACACCTTACTGCATGACCTCCAGGGGACCCTCTCCTTAGGGGAAAAACTAAGGTTAGGGTATAGCTGCATCTCAGATAACTGGGGATTGGGACTCCCACCTCTGGGCACAGATGGGAGCTGGGGGCAGGGGCAGGTAACCCTTCCTCCCCAGGCTTTTGGCCCTCTGACTCTGGTCTGCCCTGGGAGTCCGTGGCAGTTGTTGACAGCTCAAATCTCCACCCCAGGAACGTGAGTCACGCCACCAAGCATGGGCACACATGCTCTGTGGGGCCCAGCCCACCGGAGTCACGCACACCCTGTCCCCAGCTGCTCCCAGTATCCAGATTATGCATGCTTTGAAGTCTGGGCTCCAGCATCCTTGTGTTGTACACACAGTGCCATGCAAACGCCTTTCCATGTTGTCAGCACACACCAGTGCCTGGGGTGCCATACGCATTCCTTGACCCCTGTGCGCGCTTTTGTGTCCACACGAGCATGTGTCTCTGGTAATCCTCGGGACTCCAATCTCTGTATCCATGAGTCCCCTGCCCACCAGTGAACATGTGCAACACGCCTGGCAAACATGCATGCCCAGGCTCAGCATCCCTCCACGCTGGCTCTGGGCCCAGCCAATTTGGGCCAGGTGGGCGGTCCCACTTCCGCACCTCTTACCCATGGAGCGGCCGCCAGGTGCGCTGTCCGCCTGGCCCGGAGGGGGCAGTAATTATGCGACCCCGGGTCCCCCACCCCACGCGCCCTTTCATCCACGGCCACGCCCGTCCTGGGCCCAGACGCTCATTACCGCCTTCTGCTCGGTAATTAGCTGGGGTCGGGGGAGGACCCGGAGTTCGACGAGCCGGGCCCCAAGGAAGGACAGAGTGGGCGGCGCTGGAGCTAAGTGGTCCTGCTGCCGTCTCCATGGCGACAACGCCGCGTGAGGGAAGAAGCGGGGCGCCCAGGTTAGCGGGCTTCAGGAGGCGGGTGTCAGTCTACGACAGCCATCTGGGAGGGGGCGAATTTGTGAATGAGCCTGCGGGACCCAAGATGTAGATAGCGGGACACCAAGACCAAGAGACGTTGGGATGGAAGGCTCAGGCTGAACCCGCATCTTCACTGGCCAGAGGCAGCGTCGCGCGTCGGGCCCGGAATAGCAACCTCGCCCCCGCGCAGCTATTTTGAGTCCCCTCCTCCCACGCCACCGCCAAAGCAAGGGCGCGGGGCGGGCTGGGGGTGGCGAGCGAAACTGGGGATCGAAACGCCAGTTAATGTCCTCAACCTGCAGGACGCCCACCGCGCGGGGCTGGCAAGGGCCAGGGCCTGCAGGAGGTTCATCTTTCCCACGCGGGACCACGCAGCTGGCTGCTGGGCGGGACTTGGAGTCCGCGCGCCTGACCCAGAGGCAACAACGGCCAGGGTGACAGAGTGAGGCCGCAGTGCCCCCTCGTGTCCGCGCGGGGCGGCGCGCCCTGGCCGGTGTTCCGCTTGACTGCTGCGGCCTCAGTAAGGGTGGATGAAGGGGGTCCTGCCGCTCACTTGAGAGCCCTATGAGAACATAGGGGCATGTCTAGAGTCCGAGTCACAGGTACACGCAGACCCGGGTAACCAAAGAGACACAAGAACCACGACAGGTACACACCTAAGACACCGACGCTCAGGCCGGGTGCACATGTACACAACCACAGGTCCCACAGGTGTGTCAGTTCCACCATCCGGGAACCCAAGATGGCCGTGCGTGCTCACACACACGAGGTACACAAGAACAGCATGCCTAAATAACTAGGTGCTGACCGAATGAGTGAATGACCATAGGGCACTCCATAAAACCAGGAAGAGGCAGAGACTCACAGAACCAAGAACAACAGGGGTTGGTGGCAAAACTGATCCAGGGGTGTCTGTGACTGCAGGGACCCCCGAGCTGACTCTGTAGAGATCAGATAGAGTGGGCCTGACCTGCTCCAGGGCCGAGTGGGTGCCCCCCTTCCCCACAGGGCGATGGGGGTCAGGGAAGCTGAGCACTGCTACTGTCTCTCTCCACTCCTTTTATTTATTTATTTGTAGAGACAGAGTCTCACTTTATCGCCCTCGGTAGAGTGCTGTGGAGTCACACAGCTCACAGCAACCTCCAACTCCTGGGCTTAGGTGATTCTCTTGCCTCAGCCTCCGGAATAGCTGGGACTACAGGCGCCCGCCACAACGCCCAGCTATTTTTCTGTTCACCGAGGCTGGGATTGAACCCGCCACCTTCGGTATATGGGGCCGGCGCCCTACTCGAGCCACAGGCACCGCCCTCTCCACTCCTTTTAATAACCACCCTGTGTGAGTGGCTGACGCAGCTGTTACTGGTGGGGAGTGAGGGGTGGACAAAGTGCAGAGGGGGTGGCAATGAGTCACACAGCTTCTGCCTGGGGGAGGGGTCCTTGAGCCCATGAGGCTCTTCTGAAGATCTTGTCACTGGAGAGTGTCCGAGGCCTGGAGTGGGCCTGGGAATTCTCTGGAGTCTGCAGCACAAACGGGGTCTCTGTGCCCCATCTCCCAACTTGTCTGCAGAGGGTCGGCTCTTGAGGACTTTCTGAGGTCAGAGCAGTGGCTTGGGTCTGGGCAAGCAGGAGTCCACTGAAGCTTCTTCCACTAGGGCCCAGGGAGAGGGGAGGCATCCCCAGCATGACTTGGGGCCTGAGCAAGGAGCAGGTGGCAGCCACAGAAGAGCTCTTAAAGTCAAGGCCTTGGAACCCCTGGGGACCACTTTGGGGGTGAGGGTTGCTGCAAAGTTGGTTCTCCTGATAGAACCAGACTCAACAAAAGATGCCTTTGGAAGGACAAGACCCAGGTAGAGAAGAGAGGTCTGGCCCCACAGTGGATGGGCGGGCTGTGGATATGAAGCTTGGTGGGAGCTGAGATCCAAGGCTCAGCTGTTAAGGTGCAATGGGAACTTGAGGGTTGAGCCGAGTATCCAGGTGATGTCTACCTGCGGTCTAGAGCTGGGATGCACTCTACTCAGCCAAGTGAATGTCAGGGTGTGGGTGATGCAGCCAGCAGAGGTGAAGTTGGGGTTCAAGTAGGAGTTAGGTATGGGTGTGAACCAGGGTTTGTAGGTAAACAAATTGGGGTGGGTAAAGTTGGGGTGCACCAAAGTTTTGGGAAGTAGGAAGAAGTAGAATTGTGAATATTGGGATTCACATAAATGGAGTGTCAGTGTTGGAGTTTGGGTGGGCATAGGGATTGATGGCATGGAATATTGGAGTGCTGAGGGCAGTGGGATTTCGGTTATGCCGGCAAGTAGATTAGGACTGACATCCGGGTTCAGAAGAAGGTGGGGTGTCTGAGAGGCAGGGCTAGATGGGTATGAGCACCTGGGCGAGCATGATACGTCAGAATTGCTGGAGCCCAGGAATAAGTTCCAGAGACTCTCAGAGGACTGCACAAGGCCAGAGGCCCTCCAAACCAATGGGAGAGGCCCCTTTGTTGCACGAAGGCAAGAGGGCGGGTACGCGGAAGTGGGTCAGCCACGCCCCACTGCACGCCGGCCACGCCCCAGTTCATGCGAATTGGGACTGCGGACTGGGGAATGTCCAGCCAATCACCACGCCCCGCACCAGAGCTCGGGAGGGAGCGGAGCCGGGACGAGCCCGGCCCTCAGCTCATAAATATCAGGGGGTGGAAGCGGCCTTTGGGACCTCTGATTGGTCCGCTTGTCACACAGGGGGCGGAGCCATGGGGATGCGTATATAAGGCCAGCCGCCAGGACGCCCCCACTTCTCTCGCGCGTTAGGAGGCTCAGGTCGTTGTGCTGTGCCGTCTTCCCGCCTGCGCCAGGGACTGCCCGACTCAGTGGTGAGGGCCCTGGCGGCACCGGCTCTGAGGAGCCCGGGACGGCGGGCGGCCTGTGGCGGCCAGACAAGGCGGGGCCGCGGCGGCACGCCCCTGGGAGGGGGCGGTGCCGGGGCGGGCCCTGGGTGGAGTCCGCCCCGCCGGCGGCGAGGGGCAGCGGGAGACTGGGCCAAGCAGTGGCCAGAGGGCGTCCCGCCGCAGTCCCGGGCCTCCGGCAAGTGGGGCGCTGCCGCAAAATGGCGGCCGTGAGCGCCAGGCTGCGCCCAGCGAAATGGCGGGATCGTCGAGTGCCCGGATGGAGTGGCGCAGGGAGCACGCTAGGCGCATGCGCGCGCGGCGGGGGCGGGGCCCGGACGGGGCCACGTGGTGCGCCGGGTCTCCAAGACTCGTTTCCCGACCGTGAGGCTGGGAGTATCAGTTTCTCGGTTTTCCCAGTTGGGATTGATTGAGCCACTGGATGCCCTCAAAAATCCCCGACCGAGCAGTCACACAGTTCTGCTGTGTTTCCCACTTTGCCACGTCATGCTTTACGCCCTAAGGGTACCCCAGTTGGCACAGTCCCCAGTGCACGGCTTCCTAACCGAGTTCTGGACTTCGTTTCCGGAGCCCTTTGGTGGTGGTCGTTCCCTGCCAGTAAGTGCTTTGTCTGTTAGCATGCCGCCCCGCCCCCTTTAGTAGTCCTTTCTAATACCAGGTTTCCCTCCTCGGACATCATCGCCTCTGGGCCATCCCTTCCTGATCCCCGCTAAAGTCTTGTTTATAAATTCGTGTGTGGCCAGAGGTGTCCCTCTGAGATTGGGAGGCCTCCCTGACAGCCAGTACCGGCGCCTGGTCCCCAGTCACTCTCAGAAGGCATTTACAGAGAACAAGTACCTTCCTGTCCAGCAGCCAGTAGATGTCAAGTGGTTAGGATAGTTCTCCCCCCCTGTTTCGGAGGGGGAGAAACAAGATGCAGTCCCAACAGAGCACTCTGGGTGAGCCAAAGAAGACCAGGTCAGACCAGGCAGAGGTTTTTTTTTTTTTTTTGCGGTTTTTGGCTGGGGCTGGGTTTGAACCCACCATCGCCAGCATATGGGGCCGGCGCCCTACTCCTTTGAGCCACAGGCGCCGCCCCCAGGCAGAGGCTTTAAGGGGAGACCTAAGATTCCCTGTACTTCCCCAGGCAATACCTAGGGGAAGACTGGGAGGAAGTGGGGGCCTGCCCTAAGTCTGGGAGGTGGATGGAACTGGACCACTTGAGGATCAGCAGTCCAGGGTAATAAACCATTTTATTTAAATTAAGTCTTGGCTTGTGAGTTTGGAATAATAAAACAGAAGAAAAGGACTGGTGACATGACTCACACCTACAATCCTAGGAGGCCTGGCCTCACTCTGGGAGGCCTAGGTGATAGGATAACCTTGAGCTCAGGTGTTCCAGACTACTCTAAGCAAGAAGATCCCGTCTCCACTAAAAATAGAGAAAATTACTGGGAGGCCGAAGTGGATGGATTGCCTCAGCTCATAGGTTCAAGACCAGCCTGAGCCAGAGCAAGACTGCATCTCTAAAAATAGCTAGACATTGTGGTGGGAGCCTGTAACCCCAGCTACTTGGTGAGGCTGAGGCAAGAGAATCATTTGAGCCCAAGAGTTTGAGGTAGCTGTGAGCTATGATGCCACGGCACTGTACCAAGGATGACAAAGTGAGACTCTGTCTCAAACAAAGAAAAAATTAGTTGGGGGTGATGCCTGTGACTCAGTGGGTAGGGCGCCGGCCCCGTATACCGAAAGTGGCAGGTTCAAACCTGGCCCTGGCCAAACTGCAACAAAAAAATAGCCGGGCATTGTGGCGGGCCCCTGTAGTCCCAGCTACTTGGGAGACTGAGGCAAGAGAATTGCCTAAGCTCAGGAATTGGAGGTTGCTGTGAGCTGTGTGACGCCACGGCACTCTATGGAGGGCGATAAAGTGAAACTCCGTCTCTACAAAAAAAAAAATTAGTTGGGCAGTTATGGCAGGTGCCTGTAGTCCCAGATACTTGGGAGGCTGAGGCAGGAGGATTGCTTAAATTCAGGTGTTTGAGATTAGTGTGAGCTAGGCTGACATCATGGCATTCTGGCCTGGGACAACAGATTGAGACTGTCTTGGAACAAAAAAAAGTAAAATAATTTTCCAGTATTTCCCCTAAATAGCATTTATAATTTCCAGTGTAAAATATGGCAGGGGAGGTGGTGAGAGGTGAAGCTTATTAAGGACTTCTCTGGTGTTTGCCTTAGGCCACCATGGCATCAGATGAAGGCAAGCTTTTCATTGGAGGGCTGAGTTTTGATACCAATGAGCAATCACTCGAGCAAGTCTTCTCAAAATATGGACAGATCTCTGAAGGTGAGGTTGATGCTGGGCTGGTGGCTGAATAGGGCTGGCCTGTCCTTGTTCTCATTATGTGAATGGCTGGGTGTTGACTGCAGCCCTTTTTGCCCTGCACAGTGGTGGTCGTCAAAGATAGAGAGACCCAGCGATCTCGAGGGTTTGGGTTTGTCACCTTTGAGAACATCGATGACGCCAAGGATGCCATGATGGCCATGAATGGGAAGGTGAGGGTCTCGGGTTGCAGAGCATGAGCTCCCCTCAGGGATGGGACAATTCAGAGACTAACCTGTACCAAACCTCTGGTCTCCAGTCTGTAGATGGGCGACAGATTCGAGTTGACCAGGCAGGCAAGTCATCTGACAGTCGATCCCGTGGGTACCGAGGTGGCTCTGCTGGGGGTCGAGGTTTCTTCCGTGGCGGCCGAGGCCGAGGCCGTGGGTTCTCCAGAGGTGAGTGCCACGAGGTGGGCCCTTGAACAAGCAGTGGAGATACTGCTTGCAGGAGGTGGTGGTATTCATTTCTCCTTTCTGTACCTGCTTGCAGGAGGAGGGGACCGAGGCTATGGGGGAAGCCGGTTTGAATCTAGGAGTGGGGGCTACGGAGGCTCCAGAGACTACTACAGCAGGTGAGGAGAGGGAGGTAGAGACACAGGGAGCCTGGATGTAAGGTGGCTGGGGGATTGCTGAATCCTGTCAAAGGTCCCTGGGAGGGGGCGGCCCCATATACGGAAGGTGGCGGGTTCAAACCCGGCATGGGCTGAACTGCAAAACAGAAAAATAGCTGGGCATTGTGGCGGGCACCTGTAGTCCCAGCTACTCGGGGAGGCTGAGGCAAAAGAATCGCCTAAGCCCAGGAGTTGGAGGTTGCTGTGAGCTGTGTGACGCCATGGCACTCTACCGAGGGTGATAAAGTGAGACTCTGTCTCTACAAAAAAAAAAAAGTTCCTGGGAGGGCTCTTCCTGGGTGAGATGATGATGGTTAGATGTGGAGCAGAGGTGAGGAGGTGGCAGGCAGTAGAGGGGGCTGTTGAAGGAGTACAGTCACAGAAGTGGAAGGTCAGGCAGGGCACCAAGAGTGGTGATTTTTGATGATTTCCTATCAACTGCCCTGTTGCGGTGCTTGTTCCATCCCCATGACAAGATTGCTGACATGAGGGCTGGCAGCTCAGCCTGCCTCAGGCATTGCATTAGTAGACAGGTACTATCCAGCACTCGTGTCTGTCCTTCTGCAGCCGGAATCAGGGCGGTGGCTACGGTGACCGGAGCTCAGGTGGATCCTATAGAGACAGCTACGACAGTTACGGTAAGTTGTGCTCCAAGGGTGCCACGTTGTCATGGCCAGCTGTGGGAGCTCAATGTACCTGGAGTCCTCTGCGAGCAACTTAGGCTGGATGCTCAGACTTTGTCACTGTGTTTGCTCATAAGGAACAAGTTTGTTCTCTCAGAGCCATTTCTACCGCAGAACATAAGAGCCGAATCAAACTGACCAAAAAGGAAAGGGAGAGCAGGGACCTGCTGAGCATTCCAGCATAGGTGCATGTGTGGCCGCTTGTCATGGCCGCCCTCGACTATGGGGGGGTTGGTTGCTCCCACGGCCACAGGGCCCAGCCCTCCAGATCTGGACTTGGGAGTGAAATGCTGCGTCTTTTGCGTGCTTCAGTGCCTTTACACTGTACCTGCTTCTTGTCCTCAGCTACACACAACGAGTAAAAATCCTTCCTGCTCAAGATCGTCCTTCCAATGGCTGTATATTTAAAGATTTTGGGAGCTTCGCTGAATCGTTAATGTGTAGTGAACACACCTCCTTGTATTCCCACTTTTGTAGTCGTTTCAGTTCTGATCTTGTCAAACCCAGCCTGACTGCTTCTGACCCCCAAGATGGCCTCATTGTTAAGAATTTCCTATTTAAGGAAGTGCTGTCCATTTTTAAGGGTTTTCCAAGAGTTGAAAAGCACTTAAGATTTACTTTTTTCTTTTTTCTATGAGCCATGAGTTCCTAAATTGTCAGGGGTTTGGGGGGCGTTGGGGGGTGTTTTTTTGTGTTGCCTTTTTTCTTTTTAGTGGGGTCAGCCCCATGAAGTTGGGTGCCCCATACACTTGTGTCTGAGATCAAATACTCTGAATGTGCTCTTTGTCGGAAGCTGAGCAAGCTGTGGCTTGTTTCCAACTCCCTATAACGTTTCTGAATGTAGCATGGTAGGACACCATTGGGGCTGCAGCAGAGGCTGCCCAGCCCATCTGCCCATCTGTGCTGTGTGTGCCCTGCAGTAGACTGTGCAGACGTCCCCCAAGAGGTTCTTGAAGATGTTTATTTATATTGTCCTTTTTTACTGGAAGACATATGCATACTTCGATGTTGTATTTGCAGTGGCTAAGGAATTCTTGTATGCAGTTTTCTTTGGCTTTACGAAGCTGATTAAAAGACTGTGTGAAATGAATCTTGCTCTGACAATTTCCCTTTCATTGCACAACACAGTCCCTGCTGGGCTCTTGCAGTCAGACCTGAGCAGAGAGCAGTTTGAGGAGTAGTAAGTTTATGAGTCCTACGTGAGGCCTACGAGAGCTAGACG
Source organism: Perodicticus potto (assembly GCA_963574655.1). Classification (NCBI taxonomy): domain Eukaryota; kingdom Metazoa; phylum Chordata; class Mammalia; order Primates; family Lorisidae; genus Perodicticus; species Perodicticus potto. The sequence continues at coordinate 67,848 of CAUYRH010133388.1, forward strand.
AGGAAGGCAGAGCAAACTGACATTGGTCGGGCATTGTGAACAGCTGACTGCACCATCCCCTTAGGTGAGCGAGGTGGGTGATGGGTGTGGGAACTCAGATGGCAGAGCAGCCCTGGGAGGCTTCTGGCAGAGGCAGCCAGAGGGCTTGACAGGACTGGCAGCTTAGCAGGGACAGTGGATGCTTGGACACACTTGACACTGACCTAGAGGGCTTTAGTCTAGCAGCAGGCCAGAGAGTGGAGGGCACATGGTGTCTCTGGGTGACCACAGACTGACCAGCTTGTTAGCTAGTTCTGCTCTTGCTTCACAAGTTCTGAGCGTTCTCTGCTAGCCTATGGAAGCTGCAGCCCTCGGAGGACAGAAGTGTTGTGCGCCCAACAGAAACCTCTGAGATGCAAGCTGCTCCCTTGGCTAGCTCATATGTGGAAATAGCCCTGTAATTCGAGGTAACTCCTTTCGCTCGTGTCCACATCCCTCTTGTTGAGAGCTCATTTGAAAGTAACATACCCGGGGAACGTGCCTTTGACTGTTTTTTTCTTTTTTTAAATCAAGCTATAACTAAAGTCAGGCCCAGTCGTTTGCTCTTCCCTGCCTTTGGCCAGGCAAGCGGCCTCAGGCACAGTCAAATCTTGCTCATAGGTACCATCCCTTAAGCAGGATTGGAGACCACCGAACACCCTGCCTTTTGGATTTTTTGTTCATCAATTGACAGTCTTTTCCAGACCTCTCTAAGTCATGTACCTAACTAGCTTTCTCTGGTATCTGTTGCCACCATTAGTTTTTTCCAGAGCCTACCTCAATCCCGAGTGAGTAGCTGGCTCTGCCTACGGGAATGTAGCTCTGGCTACATTTCAAGGCCCAGCCCACCCTGGGCATGCTGGCCTGACGGTGCCTCTGATGTCATGGCCCCATGACTAGCTTGAGACCCTCATGGGAGCTGTGGATGGTTTCCAGGGAGGTTGGGGGGCACTTGCAAACCCCCGCAAGGGCATCAGGAATAACACTTCTTTGCTTTGGCAGGTTGAAGGGGACCCAGCCTGGACATAGGGAAGAATGGCCCAAGAGCAGCAATGATCTCAGAGTCACTGTCCCTGGAATGACTTCACCCAAAAAGAGTGGAGATGCAGCGGCCTGCTTTCCAGGTTGGTTCCCTGTTAAGTGCTTTTGGTTCCCTGTATTCCTGTACCTCGACATTCCCAGTAAGCTCTATTATCTACATGACCCCAAGGCGCCCCCCTCTAGGAGGATGTTGCATGGTTCCTTCTTAAGCCAGGCTCCTCTGTTCTTTCTCCTTACTCTTCCTCCTCGTTCCAGTAGGTGCCTCCTTGACGAGATTCAGGCTATGGACTTAAGGTCATCCCCGGAGGACCGGACAGACCACGGTGCTGGCGGCTTGCATAGCCGTCAGTTCTTGCCCAAGACAGTGTGAAGACGTGGAAAGCTGGATTTAATAAAGGGTTGATTGTATACAGCCAGAAAGCTGAGTCTGTGGTTTGGGGTGGGGCTGTTGAGGGCGGGCCCCTGACCCTTGAGCAGAGCAAGGAGGACCCATCTGGAAATACTTCCAGGACCTCGGTGGTTCATAGCAGGAGCGGGACCAAAACAAAAATGACTATGCGGTCATTCCATTTTCCAGGCCGTGTTGAAGGGGGTGGGCAACACTGCAAACTGGGTGTCTCAGGATGGGAAAGGCTGCCCCAGCCTGGCGGCTTCTGGGCTGAGCTTAGGGGCGGGGCAGGAACCTCCACACTCCCAGCCCCAGGGGTTGGGGTTGAGGATGAGCCACGAAGTCTGGGGGCACCTGGGGTCCCTCAGGACGCTCTTGGGGCTTTGGCCGCCTATCCCCGTATCCTGCCTGCCGGTTGAAGAGAATCTCTTTAACACGGGTGACAAACCAAGGGCCAGGACTGCAAAACTGAGGCGCGGCAGCCCGCAGGGCACTGTGGGTAGCAATTCTCCCACGGACAGTGCCCGAGGTATTTCCGGGTATCAAGCCCTGCCCCCATGTCTCATTGGTTTGGGACGTTCCCGCGCGCATGAGTGACAGCCGCGCACGGGGGCGGGGCGCCGTCATCGCTTCCGCCGGGCAATGGGGCCGCGTGTGGTGCTGCGGCCGCTCCTGGCGCTGCTGCTGCTATGCGGGGCTAAAGAGGTCGTGTCCCCGCCGCCGCGCCCCATGCAGCCCACTCTCTCGCCGCCGCCCGCCGTAACGAACGGGAGTCAGCCGGGCGCGCTGCACAACAGTACGCACGCGCGTTCCCCAGGGCCGCCGGGCTCACCGCTGCTGCGCTCCTTGTACGTGCTCACGGGCCTCTGCGGCCTGGCCGCGCTCTACTTCCTTATCCGGGCGTTCAGGTGCGTCACCAGCCTCGACCAATCGGCGTGCATTTCTTGCGTCACGTGACCAACCACGGCCTTTTAGCTCTCTTCGGAAGTGGGCGTGTCTTGTTCTGCGGGGCGGTTCCAGTAATCACGTGGCTTACCCGCCTGAGGCTCAGGCTGAGGTGGCCAGTGGGGTTGCGGTTTTCCAGACCGGTTGTGTAGTCTCTTGCCGTTGGGCCGATGCTACCTTCTTCTTGGACTGAACAGCCAAGACTAGAGCGTGCTGGACTTCCGGGGGTCTTTATGCGCCCCGTTGGCCTGCCTAGTGGTCACTCTTCAGTCCTTAGGGCAGCGTCCCGCGCATGCTCTCGTGCCCTTTCGGGCCCTGCCTCTGCCTTTTTTCGTTCTCCTCCCTTCCCTCCCCGACCCTGACGGACTCCCGATTACCTACCCCCTTTCCTGTTTTTGGACGTACTGAACCGGGTCCTGTGACCTGATGCACTGCCCACCCGGGTCCGGTAGCTGAGAAGGGTTTCCAGCAACTGACGGCACTGGTGCAGGGCGGAGCTGGACTTGTCCTTGTCCCTCGTGCATGTGAGGTTCTGTTCCTGCTGAAGTGTAGAGGTACCTCTTTTCTCGCCAGCCCGTGTCATCCAACCCACTTCAAATCTTAGGACTCCTACTACCCTCCCCATTTGGGGTTCTTCCGGGCGCCCTCTGAAAGGGCCTTAATCTTTCAGGGATGACCACATCCAGCCCCGTCACCACCTTGGTAAAGTCTACACGATTTTAAAAGGCCCTTGATCTTCGGTCCCACCTCCACCTGGCAACTGCGGCAGGCAGGGCAGTGGGCCTGAGACAGTCCTGCAGGCGGCTGACTCTGCAAACTCTTTTCATTAGTACTATGGGGCCAGGCACGGTGGCTCACACCTACAACAGCTAGACCTTATCTCTATAAATAGCCAGGTGTTGTTGCGGCGCCTGTAGTCCTAGCTACTTGGGAGGCTGAGGCAAGAGATTCACTTGCGCCCAAAAGTTTGAGGTTTCTGTGACCTATGATGCCAAGCCACTCTACCAGTCTACCGAGGGCGACAAAGTGAGACTCTGTCTCAAAAAAAAAAAAAAAAACAGAGAAAAGAATCAGTATTCCCTCCTGGGGTCATGGTATGGGGGAGGTGTGAGGACCTGCAGAGGAGGTGTCCATTGGAGAAATTAGTAATGGTAGTCGCTAGACAGGTTTGCAGCAGAGTCCTGGGATCAAGGTTTGGACCACAAAGAGGGTCCTGCAGGAAGGAGAGTGGGGCAGGGTGGGCAGGGAAGGGCTGCTGAGCGTGTTCAGATCCACTTCCAGGTTGAAGAAGCCCCAGAGGAGAAGGTATGGCCTCTTGGCCAACACTGAGGATCTTGCTGAGATGGCTTCAATGGACAGTGAGGAGGAGACACACTTTGAGGCCAGGAATCTAAGATGGTGAGCAGCCCTTTCCCCAGCTCCCAGGGGCCTCTTGGTGGGCAGGCCTATGCTGGGGGGCTGGGTTGGAGATATAACAGGGTAGGGGAACTGGGGGTCATCCCTGTAATTTCAGCAAACTGCCTTGGGCAAGGCTTAGCTCTTCTCCCTCCATTTACAACTTCTTTGAAATGGGGAAGGGGGAAAGGTGGGTTGCCTGATCAAGTCCCTACTAAAAATAGGAAAACTAGCCTAGTGTGATGGTGGGCACCTATAGTTGCAGCTACTTGCGAGGCTGAGGCAAGAGGATCAATTGAGCCCAAGAGTTTTAAAGTTGCTGTGAGCTGTGATGCCAAAGTGTCAACCCCAGGGTGACTAAGTGAAAATAAATTAAAAAAATGGGGAAGGGGACTGGGTGAGGTGGCTCTCACCTGTAATCCTAGCGCTATAAGAGGCGGAGGCAGGAGAATCGCTTGAAGTTAGGAGTTCAAGACCAGCCTGAGCAGGGGTGAGACCCCATTTCTACTAAAAATATAGAAAAATTAGCTGGGTATTGTGGCAGGCACTTGTAGTCCACCGAAGCTATTCAGGAGGCTGAGGCAGGAGGATTGCTTGAACCCAAGAGTTGGAGGTTTGCTGTGAACTAGGCTAATGCCATGGCACCCGAGCCTGGGCAGCACTGTGAAACACCGTCTAAATAAATAAATAGAATGGGGAAGGGGCAGTAGCACTTTGGGTAGCAGGCATGTGTTCTGGGCCCCACCCTGCTGCTCCACCATGCCTGCTGTGGGGGACCTTGACCTGCTGGGGGTGGCAGGACCAAGGGATAGGTGGGCCACCCACAGGTTAGACCTTTCCATGGTCTCTACCACCTAATGGCTGGGGGTGGGGGGGTGGGGGGGGCTTTCCTGGAGCCACACAGTTGGACAGGGTGGGCAGGCTGGGGGAAGCAGACTTGGTGGGCTGCAGGGGTCTGATCAGGCTATATCCCCTTCTGTGGGTCAAGCACTCCTGCCAGACCCATTTGAGGTGGGTCACACTGGCCACCTTTGCCTAGCAGGGTGAGCTACCTCCAATACCTCATCTTTCATGTCTTACTTCCTGCCTTGTAGATGCTGAGGTGGGAGAGGCGATGTTTCCAGAGCAATGGCAGAAGGACAGAGTTGGGACCCACTGCAGGGGCAAGCACACCCAACCTGTTTTGCTGGAACCTGTGCTGCCACCTGCCTGCTTGCCCTTTTTGACTCTCTGCCTGGACAATGCGGCCTCCCTAACATTCCAAGTGGAAGCTGGAGGGGCCTTGACAGCCGCTGCTCAGGGCGCTGAGGCCCCTTTGATGGACTGTGACTTGTACCACACCCTGTCCCCTGTGGGCAGGAGACCCAAGGGGCCTATGTGGCAGCACCTTCCCACTGGGGTGGTAGCAATAAATAGTGTTTCTGTAGTTGGTGTTGGCCACATGCTGCTTCTAGACCCAGTTATCTTGGCTCAACTGGAGGAGAGTACACAGTGGAGCAGGAATCAATCTGTCATGGGTTTCTCTATGTGTTACCAACCTAGGCTTTGACTGTCTAGAGAGCCAGACGAGGAATCTCACATGGTAGAGAAGAGGGGAAGACCTGTCTCCAGCCACCTGGGACAAGGCTGTGCCACTTAGTGCCTCTGGCCCCAAAAGAACAATTTATTAATCTGTCAAAGCCCTTGCTCTGGGGCTCCTCTGTGCCCCTTCAACCTTGGGTGCAGGGGTCATACCCTCTGGAATCCCCATCGCTCCACCAGCACTTTTGGGGGAGGTTTCAAAAGAGCCCCAGAACTGTGGTGTAGGGGAGCTGGAGTTCGCTAGAGCCTGAGGCCCCTGACCCTCAGTTTGTCTCCTGTGACAAAGCTGTGGTCCTGGACAAGGTGTGGGGCTGGTTTTTCCTGCAAGCTGTTTTGTCTGGGCAGAGTCCATCTCTGACCTGTCACTCCTTCCACCTTTGAATTTGGCTTTGGAGAGACCTAGAGGAGGTGATGGTTTACCTGAGTCACACTGTCTTGTCATAAGGAAGAGCGGCCACTAGGTGGCAACCTCACATCACCCAGCCTCTGACACCCCCACCCACCAGGTCTCTCCCCAGGGGCCAAACCCTATACGTCTGAGGAAATGGGTCCAGGGAGTCCCATTCCTCACTATCCCATATCCACCATGGAATGGGGAAAGCCTACTGTCAAACACGTCCTATCCCACCCCCTGCAGGCCCCAGCCTGAGCAGCCTGGGATATGGCTATGTTCAGGCCTTGCCAGGATCCACATTCCTCATCTGGCAACTGCCTCCAGGAAGTCCTTCTTGACTGCCTGCCTCCCTACCCCCCACAGTTCCCAAAGTGAAGCCAGTCTCCAGACCTCAGGGAGGAGGTCTGTGTGCTGGAGGGTTGCACCCCTGTCCATTTATTCTGGCTGTAGTTTCACCGTCTGTTTGGCTCTGTGGGTGTCTCTGCCTTTGAACTCCAGCTCCATTTGAGTCTCTCCATTTGCCATGTGTCTCTCTTGGCCTGTCCCTGTGTCTGTGTCTGACCCATTGGGACACTTTTCGCAGGCATGAAGACACCATCTCAAGCCCCCACCCTGTTATAACTCAGCCCCCTCCCACAGCTCTGAGCTTTTTCTCAAGCTTCAAAAGGCACATTAATTACTCTAATGAGGTCAGGAGAGACTCACACTTCACTATTCCATCCCCTAGCCCCTCTGCCTCCCATCCCCTCTGGTGGGGAGAGTGGGCTCTGCCTGTTCCCATCCCTTCAGTCAGCAGCACCTGCACCCCCAGTGCTAGTGGGGAGTAACTGGTAGCCCCTGCCAATGTTAATGCACTATTAGCTGGGAATTCTCTGAGGCTAAAAGCTAAGAGATGGGTCTGTCAGTGTGAGATGAAAGGTCCCAGGTCCCGGCCAACCCAAGGCTTGTGTGCACAAGTATGTGTTTGTGCATGGGAGCCTGGAAGGGCACTTCCAGCAACTCTACCTCTTGCACACTAACCTGTCTGCAAAGGCACAAAACCCAACCACATAGGACCTGCAACATAGTCCCACATAATGGATAGACACAGCCTCTCAGGATGCACGCATGCACACATGCACACAGTGTTCCTGCACAGATCCCAATCTCTGGGCCAAGTGGGGGTGCAAGGCAGGAGGGTGAGATAGGGGTGTTGTTGGTTCCTTGCAGACTATCCCACGGGGGTTGCCACAATCTTGAGATCCAAGCTGAGATTTCAAGGGCCCAGCTGCACAGGAGGGTGGGAATTTTAACTCATCGGCAAGAGAAAGGGACACTTTTTTTTTCTTTTGTAGAGACAGAGTTTCACTTTATCGCCTTTGGCAGAGTGCTGTGGCATCACACAGCTCATAGCAACCTCCAACTCCTGGGCTTAGGCAATTCTCTTGCCTCAGTTTCCTAAGTAGCTGGGACTATAGGCGCCTGCCACAACGCCCGACCATTTTTTGGTCGCAGCTATCGTTGTTTGGCGGGTCTGGGCTGGATTCAAACCCGCCAGCTCAGTTGTACGTGGCTGGTGCCTTAGCCCGTTGAGCCACAGGCGCCGAGCCACACGTTTTTCTTTTCTTTTTTTTTTTTTTGAGACAGAGCTTCAAGCCGTCACCCTGGATAGAGTGCTGTGGCATCACAGCTCACAGCAACCTCCAATTCCTGGGCTCAAGCGAGTCTCCTGCCTCTGCCTCCCAAGTAGCTGGGACTACAGGTGCCCGCCACAATGCCCGGCCATTTTTTTGGTTGCAGCTGTCATTGTTGTTTGGTGGGCCTGGGCTGGATTCGAACCCGCCAGCTCAGGTGTACATGGCTGGTGCCTTAGCCCGTTGAACCACAGGCGCCGAGCCACGTTTTTATTTTCAAGGACAACAAACTTTTTATTTTTTATTTTTTTTGTAGAGACAGAGTTTCACTTTATCGCCCTCGGTAGAGTGCCGTGGCATCACAGCTTTCAGAAAGCTCCAACTCCTGGGCTTAGGCAATTCTCTTGCCTCAGCCTCCTGAGTAGCTGGGACTACAGGCCCCCGCCACAACGCCCGGCTATTTTTCTGTTTGCAGTTAGGCCGAGGCCGAGTTTGAACCCGCCACCTTCAGTATATGGGGCTGGCGCCCTACTTGATGAGCCACAGGCGCTGCCCAAGGACAACAAACTAAAGCCCAGAAGAAACTCTCTTCAACCCCAAGACTGGGTGCATACTCCACAGATAGGGATGGGTGGAGATGTAGGCAGTCAGTTGGGGCTTCCAGCGGGAGTGGACCAACCTGCCTAGAGCCCTCCATGCCCCACCATTGCAACCCCCTAGCACGTGGACCCTGCCTGTTCAAGATGGGACTTCTGAAAGCCGTTAGAGCTAGAGCAGGCAGCAGATTTGGTTCCATTTATTCTGTAATGAGAAATTTCTCCCCGCATATTTTTAGCTTCCTCCACAGCAATGCAGCCTTTGAAGCTGTAGGGACTGATCCTGAGCCCTGCCTGCAGCCTTGACCTGTGGGCTGGTGAGGCACATACTGGGAAGTAAGAGATGGGTGCTAGGCATAGGCTGGGGGCCAGATCTGGCCAGGGCAAGACGAAAATGACCCTCTTCAAGTCTGAGGCAGGCCCCGATCAAAGACCCTGCCCCGATGTGGGCCTTGGGCTGATGGCTGACCCTAAATAATGGCTGACTCTGAACAACCCCTGTCCCCAGAGTGAGTCTGACCTTGGACCCTTGACTCCAAAGAAAGCTATTCCAGAGTGACTCCCTGGCCTAAACAAACCCCTGCCAGATAAGCTTTGAGGCTGGGATGACCCCCAGCCCTGGGAGGAGACAGAGCTACTTGGATGCCCACAGCAGCCCCCTGGTGGGGCAGGGGCTTCCTGGAGCACCGTGGCCTGGATCAGGGCCTTGGGTCACACTGCCCTCCCCTCCCCACCTGGGCCCCTTCCTCCAGGAGCAGCCTGCGGCACAGGGAGGTGGAATGGGGGATCAGCCGCCTTTGTTCCTGCCCCTGCTCAGGCTGACCTTGAGAGACAGATGAGAACAGAAGGAAAACGAAGCTTCTGCTGAAATCTGCTTGTAGTGGTGACAGCAATAGCTTCCGCCTCGGTGGCCCCTGCATGCAAATGAATCTGACCTGCCAGGCCTCTGTTGAGGTGGTCCCCTCAGCCTGAGGTGCCCTTCCAGCTCTGACCTGGGCTGATCCAGGTCCTGTGTGCTTTGATATAAAAGACACCTGCATGGGGTGGTGCCTGTGGCTCAGTCAGTAGGGTGCCGGCCCCATATTCCGAGGGTGGCAGGTTCAAACCCAGCCTTGGTCAAACTGCAACAGAAAAATGGCCGGGCATTGTGGTGGGCGCCTGTGGTCCCAGCTACTCGGGAGGCTGAGGCAAGAGAATTGCCTAAGCCCATGAGTTGGAGGTTGCAGTGAGCTGTGTGACGCCGATAAAGTGAGATTCTGTCTTTACGAAAAAAGAAAAAAAAGACACCTGCGTGGTCAGGCACAGTGCCTCAGGCCTGTAATCCTAGCACTCTGGGAGGCTGAAAGACAGGTAGATAACTTGAGCTCACGAGTTTGAGACTAGTCTGAGCAAAAGTGAGACCCTGTCTCTACTAAAATAGAAAAACTTGGCAGTGCCTGTATCTCAGTGGGTAGAGCACTGGCCACATACACTGAGGCTGGCAGGTTCGAACGCTGCCTGGACCAACTAAAACAACAATGGCAATTGCAATAAAAAAATAGCCAGGCATTGTGGCAGGGGCCTGTAGTCCCAGCTACTCAGGAGGCTGAGGCAAGAGAATCGTTTAAGCCCAAGAGTTTGAGGTTGCTGTGAGCTATGATGCGAGGGCACTCTACTGAGGGTGACATAGTGAGACTCTGTCTCAAAAAATAAATAAATAAAATAAAATAAAATAGAAAAACCGAGGCAAGAGGATCACTTGAGCCCAAGAGTTGGAGGTTGCTCTGAGCTATGACACCACAGCACTCTACTGAGGGCGATAAAGTGAGACTCTGTCTCAAAAAAAAAAGAAAAGAAAAGAAAGGACACCTCCGCCAGCCCACCCCTCCTGACCTTTGAGGTCTCACAAAGTAAGAGGGCAGTTCTCCACCTCTCCACCCATGACAGGGGGTACTTCCTGAGTTTCTTGCCCAAACTTAAGGAGAGCCCAGGCTGGTGGCCCCATATCCTGTGTTTGCATCCAGCCACAATACTGTTATTCCCCTCAGGGAGGGGCTGCCTCTCTGTAGACCCAGATGCCTGGGAAGCTTTTCCTGCTTGCCTGGGTCACACTAGCCCTGTGTTGTTGGAACCCCAGGCCCTGGCTTCAGAGTGTCTGGAAAGTCTGTCCCTACACTCAGGCAGGACAAAGGCCCTGAAGTGATCTTGAGTGTTGCTCCACAAGGTCCAGGCCTGGGTCTTTGAACTGGGGCATTTGTATCCAGGTGAAGAGATAAGATCTTAAGCCCAGAACACCCAGGACAGGTGGGCTGAGCCCGCTGGATGGCAGAGGACTGACAGCCTGTCCTGGCAGGAAGAGTGGGACACACAGTGAAAGAGATGTTTAAGGACAAGCAGGGTTTTAATGGGAAGAGGCAGAGGGATCACTTCCAGGCAGGGTACAGCCTGAGCAAAGGTTGGGTGGTATGGTCCCATGGGGAGGTGAGGAGAAGGGTGCTTGCTCACAGGACATGTGAGCCCATTTCTTTCTTTTATTTTTTTTGAGACAGAGCCTCAAGCTGTCACCCTGAATAGAGTGCTGTGGCATCACAGCTCACAGCAACCTCCAATTCCTGGGCTTAAGCGAGTCTCTTGCCTCTGCCTCCCAAGTAGCTGGGACTATAGGCGCCCACCACAACGCCCAGCCATTTTTTGGTTGCAGCCGTCATTGTTGTTTGGCAGGCCCGGGCTGGATTCGAACCCTCCAGCTCAGGTGTACGTGGCTGGCAGAGCCAAAATGAGACTGTGTCTCTCTCTCTCTTTTTTTTTTTTTTGGCCAGGGCTGGGTTCGAAACAGCCACCTCTGGCATATGGGGCTGGCGCCTTACTCTGTTGAGCCACAGGCACCGCCTGTGAGCCCATTTCTTATTAGAGCTGTATGGCTATGGTGGGTCCACTTCCCATGCTACCATGCTAGGCCTCTGGGCCTGCATGGTCCCTGCAAGGAGTTTCAATGATCCCTCTTCCAGTTCAAGAGCTGGGGCTCTTCCTCCTGCACTGGACCTGGGGACAAAACATCCAGAGAGGTAGAATCCAGCTGGGCACTCCTGGCTTTTCCAGCAGCCAGTATTTGGTAACAGCATACCTTCTACAAGCTCCAAACGGTGAAGGAGTTTGTGGCATGAGTAAGGACAATTGTGGAGGACAGGATCCCAGCTCCTTACCTGTGATCAGCCTCCCAGGAGGAGGGATGGCTCTCAGTTCCCAGACATAGGACCTCTGCTCAAGCTGTGCACTCTACAGGTACATTTCCTGACCCCTGGACTGTTGGATTTCTGCATTGGGGCTTATTTTGTTTGCTATCTGCCTGCATCTCACTTTGGGTTGCTTGGTCCCCTCTTGAGCTGCTCAGATTCAACATGCACTGGGCCACCTATTATGTGCCCAGCACCCTTTCACATGTGGGGACTGCTATTTGGGAGAAAAAAACAGGTCCAGAGAGGGGAAGTTACTCCCTAAAGGCCCCCAAGGAGCCAACGGTAGCCCCAGTTTTGGACTTTGTTCAGAGACTGCAGAAGTCTTCACAGGATCAGGGAAGCTCAGCTGGGACTTGTCTGGGCCCAAAGGTCTGGGTTTCTCTGGGGTAGATCCCTTTGGAATCAGGGAGATGGGCCAGGGGTGAGTAGTTTGGTATCCGGGTCCGGTGGCGGGACTTGGGCAGTGCCAGAAGACGGTGGAGGCCTTGTGTCCCTCGCCCCTCTGAGGCTATGGGCCCGGCGTACCCGCGCTGGTGGGGGACGCGAGGAGTTGGGGTCGTTGGGGCAGGACCCTGGGGACTCTGTAGCCAGAGAGGGGGACAGGTCCTCGACGGAGTGGCCAGAGCGGGGGCCGCGGTGCAGGCTGGAGACCCCCGCCCAGCCCCCGCGCCGCCAGGGCACGGCGGGAGGGGGCGCCCGCGGCACTCCCTATGCTCCGGCGGGACAAAGGCCGGAGCCCGGGCCCCTCCCCGGCGGGCGCGGCGGCGGCGGCCCGCGCTCGAGGACAGTCCGCGCGGCCGGGTCCCGCGTCGGGGCGCCCCCGGCGCCCCGCCCCGCCGCCGCCTGACTTCTCGGCGCCCGAGATCGCCCGCGCGGAGGCGGGGGCGGCCGGGGATCTCCAAGCGCTGCCGCACCCTCCTCCCTCCCGCCCCGCGCCAGCCCGCTAGCTCGGTGGCGGCGGCGAAGAAGACGGCTGGCAGGCGGCGGCGGGAGCGCGAGCGCGGCCGGACCGGGGCCATGGCGCCCGCGCAGCGCCCGGTGCTGCCGCTGCTGCTGCTGCTGCTGCCGCTGCCGCCGCCGCCCTTCGCGCGCGCGGAGGACGCCGCCCGAGCCAACTCGGACCGCTACGCCGTCTACTGGAACCGCAGCAACCCCAGGTGAGCGTGGCCGCCGCTAGGGCGCCGCGGGACCCCCGGCCTCCCTCCACGCTGAGCCCTCACCCCGGGTTCGGGGAGCTCCTTGCGCGCGCGCTGCCTCCAGGACTGGTGTGCCGGTTCCCGCGGGAGCCCCCCAGGGAGTTCCGGCCCCCCCTGGAGTTTGGGGGACTCTCCCTGTTCGTGCATCCCCTCCAGAGCGCCCCACTGTCCCGCAGACTTGGGGTCTCGCGTCCCGCATTCCCCAGAGCTCCAATGTCTCATGGAGTTCGGGGATCCCCTCTAGCATCCTCAGAAGCCGTGCAGCTCCTGAGTCCCATGCCTGGACTTGGGGATCCCTGATCCACGGCCCTCTCCCGGGATCCCCGTCGATTGTGCAGTTTGGTGAGGATCCCTAGGGACTTTGGCACTGAGCCGCCTGCCAACGTGGGGGACTGTGGCTCTTCGGGCAGAGGATCTGTGGGTGCATCCTGCCGCTGGGTTCCCAGATGAACTTGGGGAAGTTGGAATGTCCCTCCCTCTGGACCCATTATCTCCCTCCACTCCAGGTTTACTCTGGGCCCTGCTTTGTAGGAAGACTGAGGTGTTGGGGTCAGTCTTGGAAGGTACACTGGAGAAGTGTCCTCTTCTGTCCTTCTGGCACTGACCGGGAAACTGAGGCATGAAGAGAATTAGGGGCTGTCTCAAGGTCAAGGTGAGGAGGTAACCTTGGGGCAGGGACCCAGGTGGCCTCCTGCCCAGCTGCCACACCCAATCGAGGTGCCCCACTTGCCTCCTGCACAGATTCTCGTATTTTGGGCCAGGTCTGTGCCAGGCAACAGGCACAATCTGGGGTTCTGCAGAAGCCCGTGGTATTGGAGTGAGAAAAGTTTACTGGGGACTGACCATATCCTGGACATCAGTAGAATGCTCTCAGAATACTATGTTGGGCCATTTTGGGGTCTCTAAGGCTAGAGCAGGCTGGAAGTCCCATGGAAAACGGTTTGTGGGTCCTGGGCTTAGGGGGTCAGCCTGGCATTCAGGGTCTTGTCGTCTAGCCAGGCTGCACACTGGGGGGCCGAACCTACCTCCTAGCTCCTCTGCCACCACTGGTCACTTTCTTTCCGTTTTCCAGCCACTTCCTGTGCCAGCGGAGCTGCCCTCTGGATCCCACCATCCCTCCCTGTTCCCTGCTATCTCCTGCTGTCCGATCCCCAGGTGGAAAGTTGCATAAAGGAACATCTTTGAGGCAGGCTCTGGGACAAGGGCAGCCCATTTTCCACCATGGAGGTGGTGGGGGTAGGGAGAGTGCACAGACCCAACCCTTGTCACTGCCTGGCTATGGGATTAGGGCCCCAGAGAGCCAAGGGCAGGGGCCCTGGGCCTTGAAAGGATGGCTGGGCCACTGTGGGCCTGTCCCCATGCTGCCTGCTGTGCTGGTCACATGTGGGTTTGATTAATGCTCTTCCCTGTCACAGGCTGCCCAGAGAGCCCAGGAGGCAGCACTTCCCTGGCCCAAGTTTTTGGTTTCAGCTCCGGAATCTCATGTCCCAGTGTGGCCTGTCCTTTGTTCTAGCAAACGACAAACATACAAGGAGTGACAAACACATGAGGAGAGAGAACAGGGAGAGAAGGTGTTGGCAGGGCTTCCCTGCTGCCCTCACCTACAACGGGGCATTGGGCTGTGGGCAGGACTCCCACCCAAGAGATGGAGGTGGCTTCCCCAGTGCCTGGCTTGGTCTGGTCACTTGGCCACCTCCCGTTGCTTCATGTGTGATTTAATAGCTGGGCTTGCCTCAGACCACCGTCGGAGGGGATGGCCATGCTGGTCCGCAGAGAAGACCTAGGCAGCACCAGGGCCTTTGCCTCCTCCTCTGTCTCTTGCCTACTGAGTGTGGGGGTCTGGTGATGGTACCTGACACCCTGCAATGGGGCTCAAGCCCTAGATCCATACAGAACTGGGGCATCAGAGCCAATGGTGGGGGGCTCTGCGGCAGGAGGGTCTTGGCAGCTCTCAGGAGATTTTATATCCAGGGGTAGCCGGGCCTGGGTGAAAGGGTTTCTGGCTGGCAAAGTGGGTGGCTTTGGACCTTTGTGTCCATGAGCACCCAGTGGTGGGGACATTGGCCTGGGGAGAGGTGCAGTGTTGTCAGCCAGGTCTAAGGTGTGAGGCTGGGATGGCTGGGGAGAGTCCAGTATGGGATCCAGGCAGAGAAGTTGGAAGAGGTGTATGGGAAATACAGGGACCCCGAGTCTAAGCAAGGGGCACACAAAAGGTTTGTGAGAAGAGAAAAGCGGTGTGGGTGCTAGTGGAACTGGTGGGCCTGGGTAAGGGACCCATGGCCAGAGGAAGTGCTGCAGCAAGCCTGCCCATCCTTCCTGCCCTGCCAGCCTGGACTCCGCACCAAGGTAATAAGGACATTGCATTCTCTCTGCTGTGAAGTACATTTCCTGCACACGTGCAGTTGGCGGAAATCGCCGAGGGATCCCTGCACCCAACTCCTTGGGCTGCCGTAGGGTATAGCCCCACTAGCCCCAGTACCCACATTGGCTGACTGTCCTGATCTGTCTGACCTGCCCTACTTGGGCTGAGCACCCCTGAGCTGTCCATATCTGGGCACTGGACTAGGGGTTGCTGGTTTGGATCTGGCCTGGCTGCCCTCACCTGGCCCGGCATTTCCTGTGCATCTGCACAGCTGCCCGTGTGTCGGACATGGGGGTACAGATATGTCAGGGAGTCAAGTTAGGTCACAGGTTATGACCTTATATGTGGCTATGTGGCTGTGTTTTATGCGTGACATGGGGTGTCCTGAGGGGACCTGGGAGATACATATCTGCGTGTGGCATCATGTTACAGTAAGTCCACTGTGAGTCTGGTAGCTCTGGCTCTGATGTGTTTGCATGAGTGCATGATAGTGCTTGGAACACACACGTGCTGAGTGACCATGTGGTCAGTGCACCTACATGTACATAAGCGTGTGTGTTCATGGAACGGACGTGGTGTCTGAAGTCCATGTGCATATCTGTGTGTGAGGTGCTTGTGTGTTTCCATACATGCATGGAGTGCACAAGTGTGTGCATGTTTGCAGGGAATGCATGCTCGTGGCTGTGCCTGCCAGTGGGGCCGCTCCGGCAGCCTTAGGGCCTGTGGGGAGCAGCCAGAGCCCCAGAACTGTACACACTGATGACCCCATGCTGGCCCTTCTTCCCCAGGGACAGGGCAGTCCTGTGTGCAGATAGGCCCTTGAGGGCTCTGAGCAGGCACCACACAGGGAGCTTCCTATCCCCAAGAATCCCTACTTTTGAGTGGAAACCTGCAGCTCTGTGGTGCTGATCTAGATGGGGTTGCTGGTGTTGTTACCTGTCCCCACTGGGCATCTCTGGACTGCAGCTGCCCTCCCTGGGTACCCTGAGGACCTGATGGCACTATGGTGTGAGCAGCAGCCGAGCTCCCTTCTCCAGCTCCCCAGCAGGAAAATGGTGACATGAGCAGGGGCCTGGCCTCTGAGGGAGGAGTCTCTACATGGCAGAGGTGACTGGGTGTCTATGCCTCTGCTGGCCTCATCCAGCCTCTGGAGAAACCAGCTTTGAAGGGCGCTATGCTGTGTTTTGCTGCACGAGGGTTTTTTGTTTTGTTTGAGGGTATCTTGTCTTTCCAGCTTTGAGGGGCATAGGAAGTGAGGTTGTGGGCATGGGGGATTCAGGGCCTTAGGCTGGGGTCCAGGAGGCTGTGGGATGACTGGGCTTGGACTTGGGGGTCTGGGAGGCCTAGGCATGACGTTTGGTGGGTGGCTTTGCTACTTAGAACAATTCACCCATGGAAGCTCTGTGAATTGGAGTAACTTGGTTCCACTCGAGGACCAGTGGGTTGGCAGCTGAGCACGGTGTAAACAGGCAAGATGTGAGTGTGACCCAAGGGGCTTAGTGGTGCCACATAGAGACAGAAACCAAGGCAGCTTTTGTGCTAGAGAGAGGGGCCTTTAGCAGCCAGTGTGCCTTGTTTTGGGATGGGCCCCCAAGTGTGTAAGATTGATGTTCCAGTTGATGCATGGGGGTCTCTGCGTCTCTTTCCCACTCTCTTCCTGGGATGTGCTGCTAGGAGGCTGCATCTTGCTGTGGTAAACACATTGGGATTCAACTTCCCACCATTTCTGGGGTTTGGGGGCCTAGGGGTGGGCTGCAGAGGACCCTTCAGGGGTCCCTCAGAGTCATGGTGGAGGGGGAGGGCTGTTCTTGGATGGCAGGTGCATCAGTGGGGTGTGCAAGGTGGCGCTTTTGTGAGGCAGGTGGTTTCCATCTTTGGTCCATTTCTTCTCCCCTCAGCTAGGCCCAGTGGGGATAAGGGTCCTATGCTCTGGGGCTGTGTATTTTCTGTGACAATACCCTTTTCCCTCTTCTTTGGGAACCTGTCTCAGCCCAGCCTAGTCCCAGAGCCATCCCTCATCAGGATTTGTCTCTCTTGGCTCTGAGTCCTGAGGGAATGCCTGGCTTTGTCCCTCACCCCCTGTGTGGGCCATGCCTGCGGCAGGGGTAGAACCATCTCCCATCCTGTCCCTGCAGTGCCACCACCATCCCAGACACATGGCTCAGCAGAGAAGCAGACAAGCCCATGGGATTTTTGTTTTAATCTCAACCGGACGTTTGAACTCTTTGGCACAGCCAGCCCTGGGGGAGTTTGTCTCCATGCCTGCTCCCTCTAGGTTGCAGTAGGGGCCTGGTTGGGGGGTCTTAACTCACTCCATGACCATCACACCTTAGTCTCCCATGTGACCGCAGGACCTGAGCTTCAAGGGCCCTCACTCAACAGCTTGGGCCAAGATGCCCCCTCATCCACCCTCTCCTGCAGCCCTGTGCACCCCTGGGTCTGCCTGCCCTGTGGGTCAGGGACCCCCATTCAATAGGCAAAGCTGGCAAGGCTCTGACTCAAGTCTCCAAGGCCTCCAGGAAGTCAGGCACAATCTGGGGTGTTCCCACCCAGGGCCAGCCTCCCACCCGGGGCCAGCCTCCAAGTGTCAGGGAGAACTTGGGTGTGTGCTGCAGGGAGGGGAAGGGAGAAGGCAATGAAGGACTCAGTACCCTCTAGACTGCACTGGGCTGCTCATATCCACTGAAGCTGAGGCCTGGGTGCAGCTGATCCTGTATGTCCCAGCTGTCCTACCTGGTTCTGTTTTCTCTCTCTCTTGCTTCAGCTCTGGATCCCCTGCTCCCGTTTGCCCTGCTACACCCACAGTCATCCTCTCTGGGGCTGACCTGCACCCATCAGGGACCTTTATTTAGCTGAAGGTCCTACCCAGCCCCCCAGGCAAGAAGAAGGCCAGCCAGCCCTCAGATGGGGGTAACATCTCTTCAGCCCCTCAAAAAAGTGTGGGGGGTATTGCGGCCCCAGGAGGCCCCACTGTGGGTGACAGGAGGGCTGGGCAGGCTCTGCCCCTTCTTGGCCTTGGAACCCTGTCTGTCCGTTCACTGAGCCAGCCTGGCCCCCCTTCACCAGGAGTTTCTCAACCCCTTTAGAGAGATGGGGATGGGTGCAGACCCTAGCCCTGAGAGGCGCCTGGTGCAGAGTGGGAAGATGCCCACCTACCCCACTGGTGCCTCAGTTTCCAGTTTGGGAAGGCAGTCTCAGTTTCCAGTCTGGGAAGGCAGCCTAGTCCACCTCCCCGCCAGTTTTGGGTGAGGCTCCTAATTAGTTGCTTTGCTATTAGCATCTAATGAGTTGACAGTCCCTGAATTGGAGCTAATTAGCTGCACGCTGGGTGGTTGCCGGGAGGGGGCGACTGGTAGGCAAGGTTGGGTGGCCCAGGCTTGGTGGGAAGGGGAGGGCCTGTCTGGGCGCAGGAGGGCTGCTCAGAGATGTGGACACAGGCACCTGCCAATGAGGAAGATGGGAGAAGGTGCGGGCTAGGCAGAGAGAACCGAGAGGGATGAAACAGGGAGGAAGTACCATGTCTGGGAAGATTCCAAATCAGTCATTAACCCCTTAGTGAGAATTTCTATCCCTATCTGCTGCTCCCACGGAGGAACATTCTCAAGTTCCAGCATCACACTAATGGAGGACAGGGAGGGTTTGTCTTGTTCTCACCTGGCTAGGTATGGTGTTGGGTCCCCTCCCGCAGGCAGGCACCACCGTGAACAGGGGCAAGACACCCGCCCCTGGTTTGCCTGCCAGCTTGGAATCAGGAATGCCAAAGCAGCAAGGCTGATACTATTTTAGAAATGGGAAGGGGAAAAAATGGCCCACTCGGGCAGCCAGAGCTGGGGGGGAATACCCCTGGGACCTGTCTGCCTGGGGTTCTTACCCCTATTGTGTACCCCCACCTCTAGGAGCTGCTTTTTTTTTTTTTTTTGGGACAGAGCCTCAAGCTGTCACCCTGGATAGAGTGCCGTGGCATCACAGCTCACAGCAACCTCCAATTCCTGGGCTTAAGCGAGTCTCTTGCCTCTGCCTCCCAA